>CM076571.1:198484937-198741170 GCA_034641835.2 Pinus albicaulis | reverse complement strand
AGTAAGGATATCTATAAGGCCTGATGTTTGGAGGAACACTTCCTGGAATCAAATGAATAGCATGATCATGATCATGAATAGGTGGGAGTCCTTTCGGAGTTTCAAACACCTTGGAATGATTGTCCAAGACTTGTTGGAGATCTGCAGAAATAGATGATTTTGATGTCGGAACTTCTAGTGAGCATAATTGTACAATTACGCCTCGTTGTTCTTTCTTTAGAAGCTTTGTCATGACATTAGAGCTTATTATCCTTCCCGGCTTCCCTTCAATACCCCTTAATTCGACTTCCTTTCCTTCTGAAAAAAATTTCAAGAAAAGTTCTTGAAAATTAAAAGCTACCGTCCCCAAAGATTGTAACCATTGTACTCCTAGTACAACGTCAGCACCTCCCATATGAATGGAAAGCATTGGACTAGTCAATACATATTCCCCCATGGTTAGCTTGATATTATGGCATTTTCCAGAGCAATTTATAGTTCCTCCATTTGCAATCATCACTTGACATTCTGGTGCTGGGTATAGGAAACAATTTAATTCCTTGGCTACCTTACAATGAATAAAATTATGGGTGCTACATGAATCAATCAACACTATTACCTTTTTCTTCTTGATATGTCCTTCTATCTTGAGAGTTTGAGGAGTGGTAATTCCTGCCAGTGCATTACACGATATGGTCGGATTCATTTCTTCCTCTTCTAGGCCTGGTTCCTGGTGTATATCCTCTTCTTGTTCATTTTCTTCTTCCTCTTCACAATCTATGTAAAATAATTTCTTCTCAGCACACTTATGACCTTTAGTGTATTTGCTATCACAACTGTATCAAAGCCCTTTTGCTCTTTTTTCTTCCGATTGTTGTGGTGTCAACCTTGTAGGTTGTTGAAATCTAGACGTAGCAACACTTCCTTCTTTATAGAATTGAGTGGTAGGCTTCCTTGTCGCCATTATTTTACATTCAACTTTTCTTGCCAACCTGAATGCCTTCTCCAATGAATCCGGTTCCAAAACGCGAACTTCATGTTGGATTTTATCCTTTAAAGTGCCTATGAAGAGATCGATCATGTGTTCCTCTGGAATATCAGTTACCCTTATATTCAATTTTTGGAAGTCCTCAATGTGCTGCCCCACTAAACCCTTTTGTTTGAGATTTATCGATTGGCTAAAGAAGGTGTTGCTCTTTGTATCCTCATAATGTGCTATCATTTCCTCCGTAAAAATTGACCAAGTGACAATTTTTTTACGGGAGCAAAGCCATTGATACCATACAAATGTATTTTGTTCCAAATGTAAAGTTGCAATGCGTACCTTTTGTGTGTTTTGCACGTTATGGAGATCAAAATATTGCTCCATCTGTAGTATCCATGTTACAGGATCCTTTCCATCAAACTTCCTCATATCCCTCTTTGGAATATGGTGGTTCTTCCCGCCAACATTAGAGTTTATGAAATCACAATTAACATTTATTTTGTTCTCATCATGAGGTTCTTCTACTATCTTTTCACCATTAGGAAACCTTTCTTGTATAAACTTTGTCAAACCTTCCATGTCTGTTTTTAGAAAATTCTTCATGTTTTCCATTTTCTCATCGATCTTAGCTTCCATGTCATCCATCTTAGATTCCATGCCAGCCTCCATGCCATCCATCTTAGCTTGCATGCCATCCATATTAGCTTCCATACCTTTCTTCAAAACTTCGATTTCATTTTTTGTTGCTCTTTGCGAGAGTGAAATTTGTTGCACTTGCTCTTGTAATTTTGATACATCATGTTGCAATTCTTCATCTTCATGAGTCATAGTAGAGCTTTCCAAAGGCTTAGTGGGTGTTGAATTATTTTTTGGGGCCATTTTATAATCCAATACTGATAGCTATTCTACAATATGCCCTTGCAATCAATTCAACTTGATTCTTCAAACAAGACTTATGCAATTCGGAAAAAAAATACACACCTTTTACTTGCTTTTGAGGAGCTCGATATTGAAATTGTATTATCTATGTGATTGCAGTTCTTCAATATCTGAAATTCAGCACTGAATTATACCTCTAAATTCTCTTTTGAATGCCATAGGTTTGACTGGATTTGGATTCTTCAAGACAAAGTTATGTCCAATCGCCCACAATGACCTAATTATGGACTGGTTCTGTATAGCGAACTTGTACGACTTGCCATGTGTCACTTTTTTGTCCTTTGACTATAAAATTGATAGCCAAGAAACTAAAGTCCGTGTACTTGCACCCACTTTTTACGGCACTCCAATCCAATGCTCAGAGAGAGAGTTATTGAAATTTTCCCACGATCACCTCTTTGAGATGCAATTCAGGAGCCTGAAAAAGCACTACCTTCCACATATCATATCTCCAAAAATATTGCGAAAAAAGCTCTGAAATTTTTTGACGAATTTCCTCAGGATTTCAGCTTCGCACCATACAAATTTCCAATTCTGAACCTTCGTAGAAAAAACTTTATAGCGCAAATGCCACGATGACCTGTTTAGGAGCTTGAAAAAAGACCTAACTTCCACAGATGATATCTCTGAAACTATTGCGAACCAAGCTCTGAAATTTTAGAAAATCTTCCTCAGGATTTCAGCTTCGCACCCTAAAAATTTCAGCTTCTGAAACTTCGTAGAACAAACGTTATAGCGAAAATTCCACGATGACCTGTTTGGAGCAGCGAAACCCTAGAATCAAAGCTACATTTAAATGTTGTGTAACCAACTCCAAAAAGAGAAGAAAAGAGATATCAATGCCTTAGAAATAAGCCACTTCGGGGGAAACCTCCAATACATTACATAAATGAGAAATTCTTGGATGATACAATTTACAAAACCTCCTTTCTATATATAGGAGTCCATGGGGCCATAATGTAATCCTAGTGGGCCACAATGTAATCCTAGCCGACCTAACAATAATAATTTAAGGGCACAATAATAACAAAATTGGGGTTACAAGGGTACAATACTAACAATAAAGGGGTTACACTACTTAACAATAAGAAGACTATACTAGTAATATAGGGACCTAACAATCATACATGGAATTACTCACCTGGAAATTATGAATGATTTTAAATTTTAATGTGGTAGATGTAGGCAAAGGAATATGGGAAATTTGTGGATAAAATGTCGGGTTATGAAGGGGCAGAAGTTCCGGAAATGGGTGAGTGCTAGTTAATATGTTTCTTACATTTGCTTGGTTGTTCTATTTGTTAAATATCATTTAATGTGAAACATGCATAAAGCGGTAATCACATAGCCTCTATAGTTTCAACACAATTCTTTGGGCACTTATGTCTTACAGACGGGTGCCATTTATGGATATGAGGTTTCTTACGGGAATAAAAATTGTGTATCCTTATCAAAGCGGTATTATACAACACATGCCCTTATGTGCATTGGTCCTTGGATGTTCTCATGAACTAGAAAAATATTGCCTTGATGTTGTAGAAGAATTGACATTTGTCGCGGAAGACGGAGCATATATTTTTTTAGCTTGGATTCATCTCTTTGGCCGGCTGCTAGAGATTGGCAATGCAAGGTATGTTGGTGATGTTTCAAAATATCATGGATTTGGCATAATTTACAATTTTTCCATGTAGGTGAAATATAAACTAATGTAACAACATGAAAGTGCTTGTCAAAAATAAGGTGATATAAAGGGAACACGGTCGATTTAGCTTCAGAAATTATCGAAGCATTAGACTTCCTTGTTAGTCGGATATGATATTTTGCTTTTGTTTTGACAAAGTAATGCGCTCGATTGAGTGCATTGATGAAATTTTGTCATTGCCCATTCTCATCCAATTTTGTGGGTTTGGACCTTGAACGGATGATGATGATATGTGGCTTTACAATGGAGAAGAGATCTTATTGCTACCATGCTAGAGGCAAAGGAAATAGATTCATATGAGATAGATCGACTTAAGTAGAAGCGATCAAATAATCCTAAAGGGAATTACTCTACCTCAAGAGGAAGCATGAATGATTTTAATGTGGAAGGCGTAATAATATCGAGGAATTTGTGGATAAAATGTCGGAGTTATGAAGGAGGCTGAAGTTCCGGGAAATGAGTGAGTGCTAGTTAATATGTTTCTTGCATGTGATTGGTTGTTCTATTGCTAAATATCATTCAATGTAAGCGAAACATGCATAAAGCGATAATCATAGCCTCTATAGTTTCAACAGGTTCTTTGGGAACTTATGTCTTCTAGACATGGTTTCCATTTATGGATAGGAGGTTTTCTTACGGGAATAAAACGGAGAAACGAGGAAGGAGAAACTTTATTGGTGTGCAGTTTGTTATAAATTGTATTACTGCGTCATTTATTTTAAAAATAGGTTTATCTTCATAAAATAAAGGAGAATGTTACCGAAAAGTTTATTCCAGAATTAAAGAGACTTGTTTGGATTATTCATATTTGAACATAGGTCGATTGATATCATACATTTTAAAAATGTATCGTCACATTAGGAAGATGATCCTTATGGATGTCTTTTGGATTACTCATTGACATTAGTTTGAATTATGATTGCTTGATTGTCAAAGTTTGACACATAAGTACTTAATGAGTTTTGCATTTCTTGTTGAATTTGACTCACTAGTGCGAGGAAAACATGCATTGCCTTAATATAAATGCAATATTTACGAAAAAATAATAATTTGCCATATTTTCTAGACTTCTTTGTGAATATCTTCTCCAGCAATTGATACGTGCATAGATGTATTGCATATAGATATTCTCGCTACTCACTTGGCTCAAGTCATGTTTAGATTATAGGAAGTGACCTTGGTGTGTTTAAGAGTACTACAAGGGGGAGTTGATGGGTAGAGATGGCCATTGAATAAAGAAGTCAAGCCTTTGAGATCCCTCTGAGGACTTTCTCTAGGAGGCTTGTAGAAGAAGTCTTGTTTGAATAACATAGAGCAAGGTAGGGGTCTCAATCCATACGTACTTAGAGTCTCAGTGGGTAGTTTCGTAGGAATGTATGTTTCCACATCTCTTGGTGGTTCACACTGAATTATAAGATGGACATCATTGATGTCAGAGCCGCGTGCGTGGTCATAGCTAGGAGCAGAAAACTTTCTAGAACATAATCCAACAAGAATCACTTCACGTTGTGATTGTTGTATATCTCCATGCAAAGCACGAGGCATTTGGAAAAGATCAGCGGGATTCGGATGTGTCATTAATTGTCTCGGTAAAAACAATCACACTTCCCCCATTATTATAGCGTGAATAACATGCGGTATAACTTGTGGTCTTATTTGAATGAGTCAGAAGAACGTTGTCTCACCTCTACAAACTTTAGCTGTCATCTCCCAGTGCATTTTATGTACAAGACCTTGTTTGATCTTCTCCTTACTGAGTCTGGCTGTTTTTCACTGTTTAAATGTCTGATACACTGCTCTCATTTTTTCCAGAATAGAGTATATTTACCATGCAAGCTCCATGTTGATTTCTCAACCTTGTCAAGTTACTTGAAGCTCAAGGATTTTAGATTCGGCCGTCCCTCTTTCAATATGATCCTTAATGCGCCCGAGGTGTACTTTCTGATATCCACACTCTCGCAATGCATATTCTGTGGACCATGGGGAGCACCTCCATATACATATGATGAATGAAGGCCAACAACTCCACCATAAACCTCAAATTCAACATGGACTGTTTACAAGCTCCCTTGTTGGAACTAACCTGATCACACTGCGGGCCTCCCATAGGCTGTATTCTACCTTTGGCATTTGGACGACTTGTTAACGACTCCACAATAGGCAACACAAATGCCAATGTTTTACCCTGGCTTTATGCAGGCTCGACCACCCATGTTCGAGCCATTGAAAGATGTCTCAAAGGTCATTGCACGGATGGGGTAGAGTGACTCAATCCCCTTGGACTTGAGCTTACGCCTCGATGGCCTCAAAGATAATGAAATTAGAAATTGCATGGGATTCTCTTCTTTCTCTTCCTTTTGTTCTTCTTCTTCCTCTTTGACATCGTTGCCCAGTGTTTCTTCTTCTTCTTCTTCTTTTGGAGTGGGAATCCTCACCTATGACAAAACTTCATATCGACTAACGAGAAGGTTAATGCTTGATACATGTGAAGCTAAATTTAATGATAGTTTCCCTTAGTATCACCTTATTTTTGACAACACCTTCCTATTGTTACATTATTTTATATTTCACCTACATGGAAAAATTGTAAATGATGCTAGATCCATGATATGTTGAAAACATCGATCAACACAGGCCTTGCATTACCAATCTATAGTAGGCTGTCAAAGAGATGAATCCAAGCTCAGATATGCTCTTGCTTTCTCTATTGGAAAATGTCAATTCTTCTACAATATCCAGGCAATATTTTTGGTTCATGAGAACATCCAAAGGACTTGATGCACATAAGGGCAAGTGTTGTATATCGATGCTTTGATAAGGATACAGTTTATTTTGCATAAGAAAAACTCCTATCCATAAATGGCAGCCCTATGCAAAGACATAAGTGCCCAAAAAGAAGCGTATTTGAAACTATAGAGGTTAGCGGGATTATTGCTTTATGCATGTTTCTAGTTAAATTAAATGATATTTAGCAATAGAACAACCAATCACATGCAAAACATATTAACTAGCACTACCCATTTCTGGAACTTCGGCTCCTTCATAACTTGAAATTTATCCACAAATTCACATATTCTTAGCCTATCTTCCACATTAAAATCATTCTAGTCTCTTGAGGTAGAGTAATTCCACAGCCAAGTTCTTTGATTGCTTCTGCTTAAGTCAATCTCTCTCATATGAATCTATTTCCTTCTATCTCTATAGCATGTATGATCCATATCCTCTTCTCCATTGTAAAGCCATGTATCATCATCATCCCAGATGGAAGGTCCAAACCCACAAAATCGGATGAGGAATGGGGCAAGGACAAAATTTCATCAATGCATTCAGCGGAGCATGCATTACTTTGTTGAAACAAAGAAAAACATCATATCGAAATCAAATAAGAAAACTTATCTTTCATACCTAGTCCTTCAAAAGTGAAAACAAGTACTTGTTGTAATGGCCACGCACGAAAAACGAGACTCTATTTCTTAAATCGTATACTAAATATGACAAGAATAAGTTGTGTGTACATATCCTTCAAAAAAAGATAACTCTCCAAGAACACAATCAATCTCCGGAAAAACAAGTTAATAAAAAGATTGGAAAATTTAACTAGCGGTTTCGGTGCTCGAGTTTCCAATTTTAAGCCTTTTGCACCTATTGAAGTATATATCTTTCATTATATCGAAAACAACGGCAAAAACCTTAATCTTTTTAAAGGCACATCATTTAGAAATTGGTTTGTTTAGCTGTCTTTCAATGACTACGATGATTACAACATTAAACATTTATTTAAAACTACACTAAATAATTTCTTTACGTAAAAATGCGAATCATGCTAAGTAAATAACAAGTCATAGTGGATACTATCTTTACCCTTAGAGTGAATTTCACGAATTTGTTTTGAATCAACAAATAAACATAATTTTTTTCCTTTGAAGGTTTCCACCAAGCGTCTTTTCTATGTTTCTGAAATGAGAATTATACTGCTCCATTAAACATACTTTTCTATGTTTCGTAAATTCAGTGCTTCATTTGGTCACTATCCCACGAGAAACCAAGCATAATAGGAAATAGAACCCTCTTGAGAACCTTAGGGAATGGTCGCTTCCCTATCTAGAAAGTATACAAAAATATCCAATCACATACTCCATTTTGGCCGTGTGATTCTACAATTGAAATTGGATCGTTACTAAAGTTTATCAACTATTTGATTTGAATCTCTAATAAATGAGCCTATTTGACATAGGAAATGAAAGTGAACATCTTTGATCACACCTTAGCTAGTATTTTGCAAACGTGACTACTGACATTTAATGTACATAAGTAAAAAATGCTAAATTTAGCATTAACATCATAACACAACCACACACTTGTGAGACTTAACTCAAGACTTGAGGAGCTTAGAGTTAAATACAGCGTTTCATAACGTAATCATGGACATCATTAGGAGAAGGTTCCAAAACTAAATAATATATTATAAGTATAACCTAGGCTGTTGAATATTTTATCTTGTTGCTTTGTCACGAATCTGATATGGCGGTCTTATTATTGATTTGCATTTTATAACCATTTTAATTTGACCTTATAAATGCTGTCACGATATGGCAAAGTACATTATCATTTTTTCTTTCATATAGGTTTTCAATTTTAAGTGTGCAATGGGAAAAAGCCATGATGCTCTTTATTTCCGGCCACAACACAATTGCTTTAATATGAGAAGGCTTTCCGGTTTCAATTTGCCCACCTCTTGGTGTGTGTGATGTTTCTTGAGGCATTGGAAATAACCCTTTTCTACCACTCCCATGCCATTGTTGACTTGTTTTGGCCCATCAAGGGTGCTCTTCTTGGCTAGGAGTGCAGTTGAACCGGTGGTCTCGGGTCTACATATCCGTGGGGTGTGGTGTTTCCCCTCACACCCTTTTGGCATTTTATGATCATATAGGTTAGTTGGCAGCTGCTGACAGGACCTGTGTCACTCCTTCGCATGATGCGAAAAGTTACAAGGAATAGATTTGATTTATGTTTCACTTCCAGGCTCATGTTGCACTCTTGCATGAAGGCATGTGACTTCATTAAGGGTGCAATTTGATTATGTCACGTATAATGATGTTTTGTAAATCACGAGATTCACTAGCTCATAGGTAGCATGTTTAGTACTTAGTCCCAACATCACACGCCCGCTTTATATGTTTCTATGGAAAAAGCCTTTGTGCTATCCACCCTTTTTGCATAATAATATCAGCACTCCTTATATTTTTATTGATAGAACTTGGAAGCACACATGTATGCGTGTTTGGCCTCCCTCACGTAGACACAAATTTAATTTAACGGCCCCCATGCTAACAATGAAAGCATGCATACAATTTTAGATTCGATTCATGACCCAACATGTTGCTTTGTACATCGGCTCTGGGTAGTGGAAACTTAAAGAAGTTTTTGTGACAATGACATGGTTTCAAATCCCTACTTGAGGCATGCTCTGAGTCCTACCTTGCATTCCGGTGTGGCTCTTGAATATATTGAATAATATTGACGTATTCGGATTATGGTATGGTCCTGGCAAGGTACCGGTTCTTGATCGAAATGTGTTGAGGGTGGGTAGAGCTTCTTACCGGGTTTACCATCCATGTAAAAACAATAGGTTCCGTTTACGAATAAATAAAGGAATTATTTAACCTACCAGCATATTATGGTATGGTGTTGGCAGTGCGATTCTTCGCTCAAATGGGTGGGTAGATATTCTTTCCAGGGTTTACCATCCATGTAAAAAAAATAGGTTTCAGGTATAGAATAAATAAAAGAATTTATTTTGTTTATGAACTATTCTCCCACTTTATTGATAAATGAGTACTTAGATTGGGGTGGTAGTGCATCATATGGATCATCTGTGTCATGTGAAAAAAATTAGGCTTACGACCTTTGGAGAAGAGTGTGTATTTGTAATAGTCGATGCCTTGTCATAGGCTTTTTATGCTCCTTGATCCTTAAAGAGAAGACCCCTAAAATAACCCATTGTTACTCTAAACTACCTAAATGCCTCCCCATCCAATGTCTCTACTCCTTGTTGTTTTTAGTGTCGAGCTTTGGACTCCAGTAACCCATGAGCCACTCAGTCAAGGTTTCGGATTATCTATTTTAGAACTAATAATGTGATGCTCACACATCATCATCCACAACTTATTTTCATACCTAGTTCCTCCCTCCTTGTAATTTGGAGATGATAGAGGTGGCATCTAATAGCAACATGATGCCTAAAAGGTTTGTTGCATGAAATTTGTGTACATGACCTTTGACATCCTCACGAGACATCCACCATCTCCTTATTGCCCAAAAATTCTCCATCAAAGACGTAGTCTTCCAAGGAATCCACGTCCTGGTCATAAAGGCCTCCACCGCGCTTGAGAACATGAGCCATGCTCGGAGGAACTCTGAACCTTTAAACCTATGCATGTTAACCCTAGATTTATCGGGATAACCCTTAATACAAATGTTTATAGGGTTCGGAACAACGGCCCACTATTTATGGTTTTGCGAAACCCTTTGGTGAGAGCCCTTGAGGTCCTATGCGAGGTTTCCAGAGTAAAATGGTAAAGGACTACAAAGGAGTCCCATACTAAGGGTTTCACTCGTGAGAGCCCACAAGGAGTCCCATACTGAGTTTAAAGTGATTGATCTATTTGTCTATGGACCTATATCAGTTATCCGGGTCTCTTTCCTTTCTCCACTCTTTTCCTCACCTGCAAATGGACTACAAGGTTGTTTGTGGGAAGCAGGATGGCCTACCAAGTATTGAGAGTAGATCAATGTTTAGAAGGAGCCTCTAACATCGTCTCTTGGAAAGGCAGGATCATGATATTATTGGAGGATAATAGGGTGGGAGATTGTATCAAAAACACAATTCCACCACAGAAAGATCCCCAACAGTTGGCCCAGCATAATAAGAATGACATCAAGACCAATTTGATAAAATTAAATTTTGATAAATATTTTTTTTATCAAGGAAAAAGTTTTGGATTCGCCTAAAAATCTGCACTTGTTATGTGTATTGCAAATGTGGATTTCAAAATCAGAATATGATGAGTCTGGCCCCTCAATTGTTCACAAGAAGTGCTTCTAGAATTTTGGACGTTTGGTACTTCTATCTAGGAGGAGAACTGGATGCATATGCCATGGTAGTTTCAGGTTCGATGGAGGACTAGCATTGTAAAGGGAGGATTTATGTGTTTATTTGTGCACTAACTATCCTGAGTCAGTTTTGGGGCTTGGGTTGTGAATTGTGTTGGATTCATGAAATATTTTGTGCCTATGCTAAAGGATTGCATTGGAATCCTTACATTGGAAAAATTCAAGTTGTGCTAGTATTTTCCACCCTATTGTGCTTGACTCATTATATTTTCTTACACATATTCATATGGATTGGTAAATATTTAGCATGTGTGAAATGTCTCTGCATGATTGTGATCATTGTAAGAGGATGAGTTGTTACCATGTTGTTGAAAACTTGTTGCATGTTTTGTTTTCAATTTCTTCACAATATTGTAGCTTTAAACATAGTATTTACTTCTCACATCATAATATTCCTAAAAATGACTTCTCAAACTCCGTTTAATCAAATAAATGCATCCCAACTAAATGGGTGCATAGTCATTATCTCGAATTCATTTGTTATCACTTTGAAAGATTGGCACAAAAAACTTAATGAAAAGGTGGGTCATTTTAGATACATCTTAAGAGAAGAAGCAATGGATTCAATATCCATGAGATAAAATCAAAATAAACAGGATATTGTGAATCGTTGAAAGGCTAGACACACCACTAAATCTAATAAACTGCCTATATAGATCAGTGATAAGTAGCTTGTTCCACTGTAATTGCTATTTCATTTGGTAACCCGTAACCATTAATGTGAAGAACATCAGGATTACCAATAGATCTGTGCACATCAAGTGTTCTTCTAAGGATCTGCCAAAATATAGAATATAGTCAGAGATTGATGCATTGCAAGAGAAAATTCTGGTGGACAGGCTGAAGTTGAACATAGTAAGACTCTTTAATTCCAAGAGATGTACATGTTTTAGGGATGGTTTAATAACTTACTGAAATGTTGGTTGTGTACCAGTCACCTATAAGCAGAGTTATATCACCATCAGGTTGAGGGAATGGAACAAGGATCAGTGCCTTGCAAGCTACACTTAGTTCTCTGAAGCTCGCTATAGCTTTCTACAGATACAATGAAGGAATTAATAGTAGCTACCTATCTCGTCCTTCACTTGGAACTTGTACATAAAATTATTTCATGGTGGTATGGGGCAGTTTGTGCTAGGTACTCCATCTTGCCACAAATTTCTCCAGTATTCGGTGGTCTGTAATATTCTATAATAGCTGGGTCCTCACTAGGAATGTGCATGTATTGTTTGATGAGTTCTACAGAAACAATGTGTTTCACAAATGTAAATTGGTTTTGTATACTTTCAGCAAACAATCTGTTCATTAATGATAGACCGTAAAAGAATGCCATCCCAACGAAACCTGAACCAGTTCAAATCATTAGGAATGACCATCTTATACATAAAAACATTCAGTAACAACAAAAATCACCCACAGTTGACAATTAGTTTCATTGTTCATATCAGGATTGAAGCTGCCCTATGGGAGTAGAACCATAGCAAGAGAAGAGGAGCAAAGAACAGTTGCATTTAGCACCTTTAGACGCTAAATCAACCAATCAATGGCTCAGAAACTGTGGAAAAAAGGGCTCAAATTTTTGTCAATAAAGTCTAAGTTCTTCTTCAAGAACTGATCCTCAACCCTGAAAGCCCTAATGGTCATTTCTCTTGCTATGGACTCGCCAATATGATCTGCAATGGGTTATTTCGTTGCACCATTTAGTCTCATCAGTTCTTTAGCAGAAGAAAAATAGTCTTCTCAAATACCACTGCGTTGTCGCCTAAATTGTGCATCGCCGGCATGCCATTTCCCTCATTCTTCCCGCCACTCTCCATAGACGTAGTGGGCTGAATTTTTTAATGTGATTGCAGCTTCAGAAAAGGCACGAATTAGGGCGTGAGTTTATCAGTTCTTTGGCAGAAGTAAAATAGTCTCCTCAAATACGACTGTGTTGTCCCCTGAATTGTGCATCGTGGGTGCATCGTGGGCATGCCAATATTGCCCTCATTCTTCCCGCTTCCCGCCACTCTCCTGAATTTTTGAATGTGATTGTGGTTTCACAAGGCACAAATTATGGCGTGACTTTTGAAAGCTATTAAACTCTATTTCTGATGGCGGGACTCTCTTTGTGTTAGTGGCTTTGACAAATAATGTCCACGGTCTTTATTTGCCCTATTTTCAAATATGGGTATCATTTATTGTTTATTTTGAACAAAATTTGAATGTGTGTTTTATTTGAGATGTGGAAAAATAAAAATTTTATGTGTAAGAAGGGACAATCACTATATATATATATAAAAGGAAGAGGTAATATTTATAGTAGAAAAAATTCTACAATAAGGGGTTTTTTAAGAGAATTTTGTGGAGAAATTTTAATAAGAGAAGTAATAAATTAGGGTAAAAAGGATTATTAAGGGAAAAAGAGTAATAGGTTGGTTGGCTTAATTGGTTATTATCAATGTTGTAGTATTTTTTTAGTTTTTTATTTCCCCTATCTAGGTTCAAATTTATACTAAGACAATTGTCTTATCTTTATAACACCGGAAAGGACGTAGAAGCCTCCAAGGAGTAGGACCACCACACAAGTGTATCTCAAAATGTTTTGACCATTCTTAATAAATCACATGTTATTATTGTATACTAGCAGCATATTGGATATACTTTTGGGTTATAGTGGCAATCATTCCATTTCATCTCAACTGTACCTCAAAAAACTTTGATTAATTACCAGTGTTGAGTTTCTCTATAAACTTTTCCTAGAAGTGAAAAATAACATGACTTTCATTAATCTAGAAGGGTAGTTTCCCCAAGGAGTGTGACCACCCCACAAGTGTATTTAGAGATGTCTTGACCCTTGCTAAATCGTATGTTATTACTATAGACTTACAACATATTGAATATACTCTTGGGTTGCAAATTAATGGAAATCATTTCAGTCCATCTCAAGTGTAGCTCAAGTCACTCTAATGAATTGTCGATCTCAAGTTTCTCCATAAAGTTTTCCTTGAAATAAAAAAAAGAGCATGTCTTTCAATCTTTAATTGGATGAAATACACATCCTCCTTGTGAAGACTTTATTTACTTCATTAAGTAAGGGTTGATAAGTATCTTCTTGGTTTCATTGGTTTCATCAAAGAATTAACATTTTATTCATCAACTCTTGACGATGAGAGGATGAATTCTACTGTGAATTATCACGTGTGTGCTAATGTTCTCTTTTCAATTGTAGTTTTAACTTCCACAGTTAATTTGGTTTAAGTCCTTTAGGTAGTCATCAATCACTCACTCAGTGCCATGTGCACTAGTAGAAAATGATGAAATTAGTGACTAGGTGACTAAAAACGTTAGTCACCACAATTATTCCAAGTAAATTACTACTAAATTTGAGCAATTTTAAGTGACCAAACTAAAAATGACTAACTTAAACGACTAATTAGTCATTTAAGTTAGTCGTTTTTAGTTTAGTCACTTATTATCTAGTCGTATATTTTATCCCTAGACTAAATTAGTCATTTAAGTTAGTCTTTTTTAGTTCGGTCACTTAAAATTGCTCAAATTTAGTAGTAATTCACTTGAAATAATTGTGGTGACTAACTTTTTTAGTTACCTAGTCACTAATTTCATCATTTTTTACTAGTGGTGACATATGTGGGCGACCGACTTTATGAAGACTTTGTTGGTTGAAGCATCCCGCTGATCGTCGTAACGCCGCCATTATTTATCTCTGTTTGGCTTGTCTTCCATCAATCTATTGGTATGTTATATCTGCATCTTACTTTTATTGAGCCCTAGAAGTTGAAGGTGTATTTTCATCTAAGAATAGAACATCTTAGAAAATAAACAATTTGAAACTGAACGACAGCGACCAGCTCGTCACCAGGAATCCAACGCAACTCGTTTCGTCGAAAATCGACTTCGGATGAAGAAGTTATATTCTGTTGACCGTCGTTCAGAACATGAAAATTAAAAAAAAAAAATTGCAGTAGTGACATGGCAGCCCAGTCAGCACTCTAGGTATATTCATGGAATATTCTTCAATTTATGCTCAATGGCACTATGACAAATGTCACAACCAGATTTTCCAGTTTGGTTTGAAAATGAATTTTTTTTAAGGATCTGCTCCTAAGGTTGAATTCGAATTTTGTTTATGTGGGAGGACAACCCAACCAAGGACTGCCACGTGCCCCCTTTGGTGGAACCCCTCTCCAAGGTCTAGTTCGAATTTCTTTTTATTCCATGGTCAGATTAGTTTTAAGGTGGAATATATATATATATATATATATATATATATATATCTATATATCTATATATATATATATATATATATATATATATATATTATTCAACCTAAGGTTTTTGGTTATATATATATATTACATGGTGGCATGTTAATTTTATTAACCATAGTCCGAGTTTGGTTGATGTTATATAGTCTGAGTTTATTTATATTGGAGCAAATATTTCGGTGGCGTATTAAACCTTGGGTTAATATATGTTGGAAATGTTTCATTATTCCAAAGTCTGATTAAATGGTGGAGCATATAAACCATAGTCTAGGTTCAAACAAAGGTTTGGGGGCGCGTATATAATCGTTGGAAAAACATGTATAGAGGGACGAGGTCGGGGCTCGACCCCACGACCTCCCCCATACCATTCTCTGCCCTTGACAACGGGCTATCACTATGTTCCTTAATATCCTATGAACTGACATATAGTTATTGTGATACGCATTATCCAATAGTAGAATGGAGGGGGCCAACCCTCCTCCCATAAGACCAACCACTAAAAACCGTGGTGAAGGATTTGGTTAATTGCACACTTAGAGCACTAATATTAATTAAAACAGGCTTATCTATTAATTAACTTAGAGCTTAAAATGACGGATTTTTTTGTAGCGCCTCCATATTTGGCGAGAATCACCAAATTGACAGAGTTATCTAGAGTCTTCTCCAAATTTGGAGGAGGAATCTAGGGAAAAATTTAATGAACCATATCTTGAGAAATTTTTGACCAATTTTGGCTTAGGAAGAGTCATTCTTGGTAGATTGGCATGCTCTTAACACATTGGAACAGGTTGCAGATGCAGAGGAGAAAATATATAGGTGTTTTTGTCACTTTGAAGAATTTAGAAGCTCGGGGCCACCAGGAAGGAAGGCCATGCCTAGATGGGCTGAAGGCCAAATGGAGTGAATGAATAGTCATTTCTGATAGATTTCAACATTATGAACTCATTGGAGTATGTTTCAGGGGCATTTGATGAATGTAAACATACATTTATGCACTATTGAGCTAATATAGAGGCTCAAGCCATGGAAGCTGGACCAAAGAGATGTAGCCCAGGAGGGGTGAACTCCTTCATCAAAACTTTGTTTTAATGGATCAATTGTGATGGTTTGTTGTTCTTTATGTTGTTGTTGTTTAGAATTTTAAATTCATACTTTATGCTCTTGAATTCACTCATTAAAACTCAGTTAAATTACCTGTTGACACACATAAACAACCAAGGGAACCTATGTACATCAAGCATAAGATCAGCAAATAAACTATAAACCTGAAAATGAAATTAGCACAACAAAACTAACATTCATAATTAGATCACGTTGGTATCAAGGTTTGGTTGAATGGCAAGGTTATTTGCTTGATAGTTGCTTGAGTTTTGTGCAAGTTTAATGGTTGAAAATTTGTGATGCTCACAAGGTTAAAGTTGCATAAAGGTGAAGGGAAATTATTGGTTACAAGTCCTGATATTATGACCAGAAGAAGGAGAGCTACAAGAGCACCATTTTCACCCAAAGTTCCACTCATAGCTGCACTTAAATAACCTCGAGTTTTGTCACAAGAAGCTGAGATTGAGGAGGTACAAATTGTACAAGAAGTTGAGTTGATTGAAGAGGTACAAGCATCAGAATCTGAGCTTGAATCCATTTCCATTATGTCAGGTGTTGGAGAGACTCAAGGACATTCAGAAGAGGCTGATGTCAAGAGAGACTTCAATAACATAAAGAGGATGGTTAAAATTATGTTTGATGCATTTAATGTTGGGATGGCAGGAGAAGGTTCTAAGCCTCCACATGGAGAAGGAACTTCAGATGATAAAAAGGATGAAGAGAAGAGTTCAAAGGGTAGTGGAGGAAAGCCACCTTCATCATCATCCTCATCATCTCCATCAACATCATCTTCCACTTCCACCACAGAAACCACTCACACTCACTCAAAAGCCACAAAAGGAAAAACACCCTTACTTAAACTTGATGTCAAATTTGAGCTTCCAATGTATAATGGCGAGATAAATGCAGAATTATTGGACAATTGGATATGTCAATTGGAGGTGTATTACATAATTCAAAACCTTCATGAAGATGACATAAAGATTCAATTGCCTTCTTTGAGGATGGAAGGATTTGCACTTGTATGGTGGGAAGCAAGGACTCAAGAAGAGATTAAAAACTATGGTAATATCTCTATGTCTTGGTCAAGTTTTATTGCTACCATTAAAAGACAATTCTATCCTTAGCTTACATTCAAAAGGTTATTATGGATTGGAAAAATTTTAGACAGTTGAAGGGGCAACGTGTGCAAGATTATACTAATGAGTTTAGGAGAAGAGCTTTTATTTTGGGTATTAATTTATATTCTCAAGAAACTTTGTTAAAGTATGTTGGGGGTTTGCACAATTACCTTAGGCGCACTATACTCATGTTTAATCCCACAAACAAGGATGAAGTTTGTGTTCAAGCCACACGCTTAGAGGCAAGAGGGAAACAAAACATAGATGAGAAGAGTGAAAGTGAGGGTAAAGGGAAGGGAAAGTTTTATGGAAGAGGAAAGAGAAATAGCTTTGTAAAAGGAGAGAAGGAAAAACTCACATGCAAAAATTGTTCAAAGACTGGCCATGATGAAGACCATTGTTGGCAACTTCATCCAGAGTTGAATCCAAACAAATTGAAAGCCAAAGAAAAGGGGAAAATTGTTGCTATAGTTGAACATGACTTAGGGTCAGATTCAGGAGATGAGACAAAGATTACAACCATGGGTTTGAAAGGTAAACATATTGCAAGCACTAGTTCTTCGAATTGTTCAAATGTTACTCATGATGAAGATACACGAATAGAACTTTTCCATATTAGAGATGTCTCTAAACATACCAAGATTGATACACTTTTTGATAGTGGGTCACAAGCTAGCTTGATTTCCGAAGACTTGGTTAAACACCTAGGCATGGGAACTATTAGACATCGAAGACCATATCCTTTGGATTGGATATGCAAGAATGCAAACTTGCAGGTTACAAGGAAGTGCTTACTAAGATTCACCATCAATTCAAACTTTATTGATGAAGTTGAACTTGGTGTGGTGTCGCTTGAGATATGAACTATTGTATTGGGAAGTCCATATCTATATGATAGGAAAGCAGTATTTCATCGCCATGAGAATAAGTATTACTTGTTTAAAGATGGTATTGAGTACATAATTAGAGCACATAAGAAGAAGACAAGTTTGTCACTTATACCTATAGGAAAAATGAAGAGGATAGTGAATGCAAGTCAGAATTTGACATTGTTGATGATCAAACAAAGAGATGGTTTGAATCAAACTTTTCAAAAATATGCTTATGCTTGTAATGAGATGTTTCAGGATTCTAACAGGTTGCCTATGAAAGAAGGTGAACAAGATGTAAAACATTTGCAGCAGTCAACATCAGTGTTGAGAAGTGTTGGAAGTAAGATGTCAGTGCAAGAGAGTGCAAAAGTCAAAGATAAAGCGACAAAGAAGCTTGGCAAAGAAGACATGGGTTCCACAAATGCTTGTTTTTGGTTTCCAAAAGGTACATGGCAATGACGAAAGTATTTGGTTAAGAGTCGATGCAAGTACAAAGCGAGATCAGCTAAGAATCGCCATGGTGACAGTGTGCAAGGTGAGACAATTTTGAAGTGTCCTTTGATTAATGACCAAGGTAGGAACAAGATGGTTTCTGCAAGAATAGCTTGCTTCTCTGGAAATTCAGAAAAAATGCAACATGACGGTGTTAATGACAGCAAGAGAAGGTCGCAAGAATCAAGGAAAAAGTTAACTTTTTGTGAAAAGCTCCAAATGATGAAATTGAGAAAATTTTAGTGGATAGAGACCAGAAAGATGAGGGAACAATACCCTCATCCACATGATCAGTGATTAGAGATATTTTGGGGTCCAAAAGGCTTCTAGTGGGGAGGAATGATCATAGGCTTAGTATTTAACTCAAAAATGAAAGTGCTCAGAATTGATTGGAAACTAAACAACGGCGACCGACCCGTCGCTAGGAATCCAACACAATTCATTTCATTGAAAACCGACTTCGAATGAAGAAGTTATACTCTGTTGATCGTTGTTTAGAACAAGTAAATTCAAAAAACAAATTGCAGAACAGTGACAGGTTGATAACATGGCAGCCTAGTGAGCACTCCAAGTATATTCAGGGAATATTCTTCAGTTTATGGCTAGTGGCACTGTGACAAGTGTTACAACCAGATTCGCTAGTTTGATTTAAAAGTGATTTTTTTTTTAAGGATCTGCTCCTAAGGTTGAATTCGATTTTTTTTATTTGGGAGAACAACCCAACCGAGGACTTCCATGTGTCCCCTCGAGTGGACCCCCTCTCCAAGGTCTGGTTCGAATTTCATTTTATTCCATGATCAGATTAACCCCCTCTCCTCTCCTCTCCTCTCCGAGGTCTGGTTCGAATTTCATTTTATTCCATGATCAGATTAACCCCCTCTCCTCTCCGAGGTCTGGTTCGAATTTCATTTTATTCCATGATCAGATTAACCCCCCCTCTCCTCTCCTCTCCTCTCCGAGGTCTGGTTCGAATTTCATTTTATTCCATGATCAGATTAACCCCCTCTCCTCTTCGAGGTCTGGTTCGAATTTCATTTTATTCCATGATCAGATTAACCCCCTCTCGAAGGGTCTAGTTCGAATTTCATTTTATTCCATGATCAGATTAATTTTATGGTGGCATATATATATTATTCAACCTAAGGTTTTGGGTTATATATATATATATATATATATATATATATATATATATATATATATATTACATGGTGGCATGTTAATTTTATTAACCATAGTCTGAGTTTGGTTGATGTTATATAGTTCGAGTTTATTTATATTAGAGCACATATTCTGGTGGCGTATTAAACCTTGGGTTAATATATGTTGGCAATGTTTCGTTATTCCAAAGTCCGATTAAATGGTGGGCGTATAAACCATAGTCCGGGTTCAAACAAAGGTTTGGGGGCGCGTATATAATACGTTGGCAAAACATGTATAAAGGGGAGAGGTCGTGGCTCGACCCCACGACCTCCCCCATGCCACTCTCCACCCTAGCGAATAGGGTATCACTATGTTCCTTAATATTCTATGCAAATGACATGTAGTTATTGTGATACGCGTTATCCAATGGCGGAATGGAGGGGGCCAACCCTCCTCCCATAAGACCAACCACTAAAAACCGTGGTGGAGGCCTGGTTAATTGTGCTCTTAGAGCACTAATCTTAATTAAAACATGCTTATCTATTAATTAACTTAGAGCTTAAAACGACAAAGTTTTTTGCAGCGCCTCTAGATTCAGCGGGAATCACCAAATTGTCGGAGTTATCTGGAATCTTCTCCAGATTTGGAGGAGGATCTAGGGAAATTTTTAATGAACCATGTCTTGAGCAATTTTCAACCAATTTTGGCTCAGGAAGAGTCATTCTTGGCAGATTGGCATACTCTGAACACATTGAAATGGATTGCAGAGGCAGAGGAGCAATTCTACAGGTGTTTTTGTCACTTTGAAGAATTTGGAAGCCCGGGGCCACCAAGGAGGAAGGCTATGCCTAGATAAGCTGAAGGCCAAATTGAGTGAATGAATAGTAATTTCTGATAGATTTCAACATTCTGAACTTATTGGAGTATGTTTCAGGAGCATTTGATGCATGTAAACAACAATTTTTTCAGTATTGAGCTAATATAGAGACCCAAGCCATGGAAGCTGGACCAAGGAGATGTAGCCCGGTGGGAGTGAACTCCTTCATCAAAACTATATTTTAATGGATCAATTGTGATGGTTTGTTGTTCTTTATGTTGATGTTGTTCAACATTTTAAATTCATACTTTATGCTCTTGAATTCATTCATAAAAACTTAGTTAAATTACATGTTGACACACATAAACAACCAAGGAAACCTATGTACATCAAGCATAAGATCAACAAATAAATTATAAATCTGAAAATGAAATTAGCACAATAAAACTAAAATTCATAATCAGATCAGGGGAGGGGAATTTAGGAATTAGAGTAGGCGACTCAAGGAATATTACAGAGTCATGGGTGGTGAATCTGAAGGGTGAGCGTGTAGGTGGTTCATGGGACTGGGCAGTGTGAAATTTGATAATTGGACCAGGGTTGGGATCTGCGGGAGTCTTCGACATTTGGATTTCAAGTTCCCTCGGGAGAAAGATTTTGAGAGAAACTATAGGTTTCAGGTCTGTGTTAAGATTGGATATTGGGTGTTAGTAGGGTTCTGTGGGAGTTTCTTTCATCTCATAGTCGGACGGGGACTCTGGAGGCCAGGGGAAGGATATAGGATGTGAGGGTAGTGCTAATTCTTGGGAGGGTGGCAAGGGAGTGAAGCAGGGTGGTCCTGGGAAAAACAGGGGCTCAGGCGTAGATAAGTGGATAGCGACTGAGGCGGGAGGTTGCAAAGGAGACAGAGTGTCATATGTGACTGTCATAGTAAGGATTTGCGCTGTGGTCAGTGGGCGCGAGTGTTGTCGGATCCTGACAAAAATATTTAGAAGAGTGGGCGTTGTTCCCTAGATGGAAGCACATGGCAATTCAGAGGTGGGAAGCTCGACCATTGGGTCCTCGGGTTATCGTTAGCCAAGGACAGGTCGCATGTCTAGAAGAAGTATAAAAGGGTGTGAGACAAGGCATGTTGTCTGTGAGGGATGTTCATCGGAGCGCAAAGAGATAACAATGGGATTGCAGATAATTCAACATAGTATACATCAGCAACAAAAAGATACACTACAAATGCAGGAACAACAAATCGCTAAGAACTAAAAAATTAGGCAAATGGAGGACAAGATAGACAGATTCAGAGATCAATTAGAAGATCTCAAATTCCTACAATAGAACAAGAGCAGGGACATGGACGAGAAAATCCCAAGATTAGATTTCAATATCCCAGTTGTCATGGAGGAATAACTAGATGAACAGAGACTCTTCCTAGTTTTGGTTTTTTGTAGATATTATATGATAAGTTGCAAATGTATGCTTCTTTTGAGGCAATTTTGTCGTCTTTATAGTTGCGGGTTAGTAGTTTGAAAATACTTTGTAAATTTTGAAAAATAGAAAAACAATCAATTTGGAGTCTTTAATGGCATTGATCTTCAATTGTAAATCACGTGGTTTTATGGTTTTATGCGGAACTCGGATTAATACAAATATCTTTCCTCTAAAAAAGACCTTCCTATAATTACAAAACTCACGGAATGGTTTTTCCTAATTATATCATTACCATGATAATTTATTGTCATTTCTAACAAGTATGTGGTAGAGGTGAACTCGGTAATTTCTGTAAGAATTATTAAATCCTTGAGTTTATTCAATAATGAAATGGGTGCCTTAGTGTCACAGGAGAGAGTCATGACACTGGATTCCATTTAAACCTGGCAAGTCTCAACCCTTGGAGTAATACTGCGGCAACTGGTAATTTGGTCATTGCCCTTTTCTTTGCTTAACGCAGAAATTTCGGGTTCGAACAGTGCTAAACCATCATAACTAGGGAAGTTGGACGAAATTTGGAGTTAAGACCCAATTCCCATCGATTAACAAGACTGGAGGATGTCGTAAAGCGCAGTGTTGGACAGCGGGCAGTACTAATGTTGCCCTGTTTTGCAAAGGGCCCAACAGTGGCTAAAGAAAGGGAAAATTTAGCAAGCCCCTTTGATGTCGTGCGTTAAGAAAGACCCGTTGATCAACACTAAAATTTCCATTGTAGAACCTGTTAGTTGGAGAATTCGGGACCAAACCACACTTGGACCAAAAACGCAGGACTACGGGTTTAACATTTGGGCGGGAAGACTGACTAACCTGCGTAGGTCGGTTGTTCGGGCCACTAGTGAATCTCGTGAACGGAGTATTTAGACCCCAACGACACGACTTGTCGCCTGCCGTCGAACCTGGCATGAAATCTCAGCCGTTGGTTTTTGCAGAGTAGCCAAGGCTGGTTGCGGTCCTCCCCGTCACATGGAAACTGTACACTTGCTCAAGGATACTTGGCGTGGACTTCAGGTCGAGCCCTAGCTTGGGAATTCGCGAAAGGCATTAGGGATTTTATTCCAGAGGAGGAAGTGAGCGTATTAGCTATTGGACGCATTGGCCTAGGAGACAGAGCACCAGACTCATAACTGGCCTCCAGAGGAGGAAGTGAGCGTATTAGCTATTGGACGCATTGGCCTAGGAGACAGAGCACCAGACTCATAACTGGCCTGCTGCTCAGGGAGGCGAAGATTTTTTTATATTCTCCAAGGTGGAATGCTTCGTCAAAAGTTTGAATTAATTGTGTGAGCATTGTGACGTATCGTTGGGGGTTTCCTTTATTTAAGTTGGAGTTGGGAAGTAAATTGAAAGAGGAATAGGCGTAATTATTAGTGTCAACTTGCTTTTTAAGTAATAGATCTAATTTTTTTGTATATGTTTATGTGGGAGAGCATAGTTGTAATTTTAATCGTTGGCAAGCGATGCCCTGAAATGTTTTCTCTTTATTCCGGAAGAAAAAAACAATACTTTCATTCATATATAATGGGAAAGTTTTCAAAACATATTTCTGTTTCCATCAGTAAATCATCCAGAAATGTATCCTATGATACTAACCCTACTACCGATCCATAATACCTGAGGCCCTTTACAGATGATACCGAGGTTCCAAAGATCAAATTTTACATTACATAAAAACCTCTTTCAAAAAATAAGGAACGCAGCAAAAGAAATGCAGTTCCGGAGAACATACACATGCCTTCAAAGTTTAAACAATTTATCTTCATTACATTAACCTCTTTCAAAAGGAAACCAGATATTAAAAAAACGCAACAAAAGAAAAGTAAGTTGCTCCCACATTAGGAAGAAACTGATCTTGTCCTTTGAAAGCACCTCCAAAATCCAAAATTGTTTCTCCAAAATAATTCTTTTCTTGTCATCCTGTAAGTCTGTATTCTCAAATCTCGTACCCTGTATATCCATGACCCTTATGGATGGGTAGACCCCTGCTTCATATCCATGATTCTGTATATCCATGATTCTGTTACAGTCTTCTTGTATAAGAAAACTTGGAGAAAAGAAACACTGTCAACCTTGGTCCTTATATTATTTTCAAAAAATGGCGTAGTGTTAATCATCCTTTCGTAGAAAGTAGGTCGGCTGTCCTGTTTTGTTCTTTCTAGATATGTTCAAAATTAATGTTCTGAAAAGTTTTAATCAGTTCTCTGATCCGCCCCATCCAATTTGATAAAATAAGAGGTTTAAAATTGTTATGCTCTCTTACCCAGTTGATGACCCCCTTTGCATCGCCGAAAATCTGAATATTTTCCAGCCCTATCCACTTTTCTGCTTTCAAGAGCCCCCATAATGCTATCACCTCAGCGCTGTTGTTGGTCCCCTCACCTCCTTCCCACCAAAAATGGTAGAAGGTCCCAGGATTCATGAGCAAATTGTAATATCCCAAATATCAGAATTCTAAATAAATCAACACATCACACAACACAACAAACATAAGGAATTGAAGCCCAATTGTGAATCCTGAATGGATCCACCAAATAAACATTACCGCGGGGTTTTCGTCCCGGGATCAATAAAAGAACTGGCCAGGCCAGGTTCTCAACCCAAACATAATACAATAGATAATCCAGAATGCCCTAAATGCCTAGCTCCTCTCCCCTTTTATAGGCTTGATCGGTCAATACCAACAAGAGATACCACGGGTCAATACAATGGGTCAATACCATGGGGAAAATACCATCAAGAAATACCACGGGGAAATACCGTGGGTTAAAACCATGGGTCAATTCTATCCCCTTTGACGGGATCAAAAAAAGGGAATATTACAAATCCTCCCGCCCAAATATTGCTTGTCCTCAAGCGATCCACTTCTATCCACAAAAGAAGCATTTGTACATTGATACCAGGATCCCATACGATCCGATGTGACCTCCATGTTGAATGATCCTGAATGGATCCTTCAATCCTTTGACCAATCCTTCCCGAAATAGATTTACCTGGATCCCAAACAATCCTTTGGCCAATCATTTCCCCAATGGATTCTCCTGGATCCCAATGCCGCCTGAATCCTGGGACCTGTGGGTTATGGTACCCTCCATCGTTGTCCGCACCAAAGGGCCCAAGCTGCAATATGCCCTCGATTGTGAGTATCCTCTCCTCAAAATGCATGATCCTCTCCTCATTTGATTCTCCTTGAGTGTATTCATCCTGGACCTCTTCACATGTGAGGATGAGTTGTCCCTCCTTTTTGGTTGTCAAACATGGATGTACTGGTGGATTGTTGTCTATACCTGATTGCCCATACTCTTTATGGATGTCCTCCATTGTTTTTATAGATTCAACTACCACATCATCAGGAGGAATTGCATCCTTCTTTTCGTCATGTACTTTTTCAAGTTGACTGATCAGCATGTCCTGCAAGTTTCTCTGAAGAGCATGGTGTTGTTGTTCACCATTTGTATTTGACTGCTCAGATCCTTCATAGGTCCTCTCCTGAAAACTAGCGAAGCCATCAATGGATGAATCCCCATGATCTGAAGAAGTTTCTAATTTTGTTGTCCTTGTTGCCTCCTTATTCTCTGGACATGAATGGTCAAGTGCCCAAACTCCCTTGCATACAAAGCATAAGCCTTTCCTCCTTAGTTCATTCTTGTTGTCTCCACAAATCTTTGTTAGTTCCTCCTTGGTTAACTTCTTTCTAAGTAGTTTGATGTTCTGTTTGATCAACCCCTCAACTAGTTCATAAGCAGCAGGTGATGCAATTAGCTCTTTCCTCCAAATGGCCAACAATTTGGATCTCAATTGTTCGCAGATGGCCCTATCTTCTCCTAAGATTGGAGATATGATCTCTTTCATCTCTGTTTTGATGTAGTTTGGATGAGACGTTGTAATTCCATTGCAGAAGTATTGGAACATCAGAAGGATTAAATCATCACACTCTAGATCCAGCATAAGCATACCAAATTTGAATTTCGCCATGCGTTCCAAAATTGTGCGCTTCTGGTAGAAAAGTAAGGATGGTGGTGTTGTGTTTTCCAACCCTTGGAGTGCTTCTACCATTACCCGAAAAGTCCTCCTCATGATGTCATCATTGTAGGGCCATAGTGGTGTTGTTAAGGCTATGATTTTACTGAGACAAGAAGCGACGGTGAGTCTAACATTTTCACAAGAATGCTCCAAGAACCTAGGTTGTATCAAAGCAAGCATGGATGGCTTCAAGGCCCAACTTGACCCTTCCCATTCTGATTTATCTATGAAGTTCAAAGTCGCATCCAATGTGTCTAGCTGTCGGAGAACATCTTTTGACTTTGTACCCTGCAATTTGGATCCAAGTTCGAAGAGACACTTGCTTGTTACATCTTCCTTCCGGATATCTTTTGATTGCTGAAGGATAACATGGACCTTTTGAGAGAAAGGCATGTCGCTCTGTTCTTGCTTCTGATTTGTATGTTGTAATTCAGACCCAAGTGTGAATAGCTTAGCTCCTCTTCTTTGTCCTTCCTTCACCTCCCATGGTTGCTCTTGCTGCAGAACGACGTGGACCCTTTTTGAGAACGGTCTCCTTTGACTATCATTTTGGTCTATGGAGGTATGGCTCCTTAAAGAACCATATATCTTCACTAATTCATTAAGTTCTTTCTGATTGTTTTCCAAAATTTTTAGGAGACGATCCATTTTCTCAAAATTTGCATTAAAAACTCCTTAAGACAGCAGAATTTTGATATCTCGTTTGCTGGATTTGCTCGATCTAATACTCGGTGAGAAGGCCGGAGGAGCACGTCTTGAAGCTGGTCTTCGATGCCTTAAATATAAAAGAATTCGAGTTGGACTGCAGAGTTATCCAAAGGAGATAAAGATTTAATAGCGAATCTCACTGATCTTTTGACTGAAAATACAAGTTTGCGCTCCGCTCCTTCACCAGCAATCTGACGGTCTGACCGCATCACAGACAGCATTAATAGTAAAAACTTGTCACCGCTTTGGAAAAGTCATCTCCAAGTTTACATTTGCCGAAATCGCATACGCTTTGGGAATGCATCCCAGCAATTTACAGAACGCAGGCAAGTACCGCTCCAAAAGCCTATTCTGCGACTAGACATATACGCAACCTTGTTCCTCAACCAAGAGCCAAAAAGATCGCGCTGTAAAAGGTATCAAAAGAAAATTAAGAACAATCACGCCATCGCTTTGAAGATTTCTCGATCCACTACATTATACAGAACCGTCCATATTTTCCAAAGCAATGCAGCTTCCAAGCCGAAAACTCATACTTTCAAAAGCACAATACCCGGAACATTTCGAATCACTGAATATTTGATACAAATCTCTCCAATGAATCAGCCAGACGAACAAAACAAATTTCCGAGAATTAACAGCCAATATCCTTTAACAAGAACTCCCTTCACAACAATTTTCAGCAGAAACGAATAATAGCTAACAGCACCAGCAAATCTGCACGTGAAAGCACAAAACTCCGTCGCCGCCAGTGCCTTAACGACTCCAACCGATTTCTTCCTAATTACTCCATCAAACGCAATTTCCACCGCTCTGGAGCTCCGGTCTGCTACCAAAAGAAGCAAACCTTCCCCAAATCTCCAATCGACAGTCGTTCCTTTTCCTGCAAATTTCGCATGAACAAGAACCCTTCCACGAAAATCAGCTCAGAATTTTATTAAGTTTGCCCATATCGCTTCATAAGCAACGCCATGTGAGGATTTCATAACAATGATTCTCAACGTCCCACAGATCATTAATATTAATCAATGTGATTAACTAACAATGGTGCACCAACATTTTGAACGAGTCAAACTGTAAATCCAGATCCGTTCTGCGCAGACAGAGATCCTGAGGAGCTATACGCAGAGTGCCGCAGCTCTGCAATGCTTCTTGGACAGATCATTGGCAATGCAGACTTTACTTCACATGCAGCCAGACAGAACACTTGGGGACAGCGTGGCAGTATGAGGGAATGTTTCCTGAAGATTTGACTGATCAGATCAACCTACTCCAGCGCTCAACGTAGACAGAGAATGCTCGGTTTGTTGGCAGGGTTCACCCGGTCATCAAGACGTTCAATCGATGCGCATTGGCAATTCCTCGTGCTTCCGATTACGGTAGTTCGCCCTGCACGTCATATAGCAGACATAACAATGCTCTTGCCAGATCGTGCTTCATGTAAAACCCTGAACTTCTCGTAATGCATTCGCAGATCGCCTTTGTGACAGGTTGACAGTGCCAAATAATTATTAAATCTGCTATAAATTAAGGATGCAGAAGTAACAAACATGACCCTTTCTAAACGAGAATCAACTGAAAATTTTTATTAAAAAGGTATCCACACTGATACACATTGCGCCATACAGAACATTGTGCCCTACAGAAATTCAGATAAGAGGCCCATAGCTAATCAACAAGGGGACAAGTAATTTTCTCTACAATGGTCAATTAGGGTAGTTATGGAGAACCACCGAAATTGATGAGATTCTAGCTAGGGTGATTGTGAAGGATCATCGAAACTAGTACCCTTAAAACCCTCGGCTGGCAAGAAAAACCAGCTCTGATACCACTGTAATATCCCAAATATCAGAATTCTAAATAAATCAACACATCACACAACACAACAAACATAAGGAATTGAAGCCCAATTGTGAATCCTGAATGGATCCACCAAATAAACATTACCGCGGGGTTTTCGTCCCGGGATCAATAAAAGAACTGGCCAGGCCAGGTTCTCAACCCAAACATAATAAAGTAGATAATCCAAAATGCCCTAAATGCCTAGCTCCTCTCCCCTTTTATAGGCTTGATGGGTCAATACCAACAAGAGATACCACGGGTCAATACAATGGGTCAATACCATGGGGAAAATACCATCAAGAAATACCACGGGGAAATACCGTGGATTAAAACCATGGGTCAATTCTATCCCCTTTGACTGGATCAAAAAAAAGGGAATATTACACAAATAAACTCCACAACCACACTTCCTATACTTGCTGGCTTCATCAAAAAAACCCAACCGGAAACCTTACTTGTCTCCTTTTAAACATCTCCCTTATCGGTCCCTTTTCATTAAAGAAAGAGACAGATTTTAAGATGACGGATCTAACACAGACAATCTTATCTTATCTTGGAAGATAGCAGAATTCCTAGATTTCCAAATTGACCATATAATATATAGAGGCAGGAATCGAAAGGCTTTTATCTTTTTATGCCAGAATTTGATGCTATCCGCCAAAGAAGGAGCCACCGAGCTTACCTTAATGCTGAAAATGTTTTTAACCGCCTCCCAAACAGCCTTCGAGAAAGAGCAATGCAGAAACTAGTGTGTTGTATTCTCTGGTTCTCCCTGACGAAAGATGCACACCTCTGGCCCATTAAATCCTCTCTTCTGAAGATTGTTCCAGGTCAAAACACGGTCATGTAACACCAACCAGCCAAAACATTTCAGTTTATTTGGAATGTCCCCTCTCCAAGTACCTCTAAACCATTTGTACTGTTCGAATTTCTCACCCGCAAAAGGAAAACTTATGTTTACGCCTTTTACCTCTGGGTAATCTTTTTTCTTAGTGCCTCCCCAAGAGATTATGTCCCTCCCTGGCTGAATACCAATTCCCGCGGCTCTTAAATGTAAGACATATTTCTCCCATTCCACTGCAGAACCACCCTTTAAGCCTAATTCCTCTGTTGATATCTACCTTTATTTTGAAGTAGGATTATCTTAGGAATATGACTTCTGTGATCCATAAATTAATTATCAAATCTTTCGGTGAAAATCACAATAGAGAATTTTGTGTCGACGTCTTTCGAACCAGCCAGTGTGGTTCATCATCACGACAAGATACGAAATCCGATCAAGGACGCAGCTTCAATAGAAAAAGAAGCTCCATATAGCTGCTAGTTTGACAATAAAATAAAAATAAAACTATAAAAAATTAAATAAATAAATCAATAAAATTAAAAATATCACAAATAAAACTAGCTGTTATTGGTATTGTTTATATTTTATTTGTGATATTTTTAATTTTATTGATTTATTTATTTAATTTTTTATAGTTTTATTTTTATTTTATTGTCAAACTAGCCGTTATTGTACAACGGCTATATGGAGCTTCTTTTTCTATTTACGCTGCGTCCTTGATCGGATTTCGTATCTTGTCCTGATGATGAACCACACTGGCTGGTTCGAAACCCGTCGACACAAAATTCTCTATTGTGATTTTCACCGAAAGATTTGATAATTAGGATTATCTTGTTCAATGTTGCACTACCGGAGAGTGAAATACCCCTTCTTGTGAAAAGATTCTATTAGTTTTGAAGATAAAGAATGATGCCCCGTCATTCCCAATATCGCATCCAGGCCCACTAAAGACCCATCCCTTACTTCCTATCTAGAAAAAGACTTCAACCAGATAATTTGTTTCATCATGCCATTCCATATAGTCGAAGAGATAGTAAACCTTCTTATCGCTCCCCTGATCCATACGTCGAAAGATATTTGTTCCTTATGACATCATGCCATAAACCCGACCCATTTAAAGCATGCCACAAATTTTTATAACGAGTGATTTATTAAAATTCCCCAAGTCCATTATTCCCCACACTCCCCTTCAAACGACCGAGTAAGCATGGACCAACTGCCGAGGTTAAACTTACCCTTGAGTTTGCACCCAACCCATAAGAATTTTGCCATGATGGACTTAATCGTTCAAGATATCGCCCCAGGCAACATGAACAGTTGCATCCAGAAAACAAAGATATGTTGTAATACCGATTTGATCAAAATCATCCGCCTTCCCCGAGAGAGTCTTCTGTACATCCAACCCACCAATTTTTCCTCTAATTTAGTGACCAACCATTCCTAGTCCCGGATCCCATAATTGTTCGGTTTGAGCCTGAAAAAATTAGTTGGCGAACCATTGATAATAACCAAGAAGTTTGATGTCCTGATGCATGCCATGATCCATCTGGAGTTGAATGAAGATAGACCCGATTTAATCAACACCAGATACAAAAACTCCCAATCCACACTGTCGTACGCTTTTATCAAATCCACCTTCAACAGGCATGCATTTCCTTGTCTGGTTTTAATCGAATGCAACATTTCCTGAGTAATGGCAATAGGATCCTGAATTTGACGCCCCTCCAGTAAACCAAATTGTTCCTTTGTTATAAATCTGGAGAGGACCAGTTTTATCCTTCCTGCGATAAGCTTAGAGATTAATTTGTAAATCGAGTTACAGAGAGATATAGGGCGATAGTCTCCGAAATTTTTAGGTCCCTCTTTTTTAGCAATTAATGCTATAAAAGTTGTGTTAATGGTCCCCGAGATAAAACCATTGACTCCTGATTCCTCCGCGACTGCCAGAAGGTCCAGAATCATAAGCTTCGAAAAATGTTGGAACAAGTCCATACCCCAGCCATCTGGACCTGGACTTTTTTTCTTTTGCACATACTGCTAAAACCTCCACCAGTTCCCCCTCAGTGATCGGTTTCCCAACTTTCTCGTTGTCCTCCCCAGAAAACATCTCCGGAAACAGATCAATAAAACCCTTCTGAACATAGAACTCATGTGCCACTTCCCCATATAAAGATCTGAAATATTCTCTTTAACCATAAGAGGACTGGTGCTTCTATCTCTTTGCACCTAGCACTTTATCAACAGATTCTAATGCTGTCACTATAGTTAATGTATTGATTCCAAAATATTTTTTCTCAGCAATCATTTTTAATTGTAGAGGCAGAATAATTTTGTCATTAAATTCTTGCAGTACGCAATGCCTGTAGCAATATGCAGTTCACAATCAGTGCATAAGATGGTCTTAATGCCGTGAAGGCTCATTAACATTTTATTATATAAACCCTGTATTGATATGTCAATCCAATTTTTGCACAAGTGGATGCATTGAATGAATTTCCCAAAAGGTTGCTTTCTGTTTCCATAATGCTTCATTCATTTCCAGGAAAACACTAAACGCTAGTCAAAGATGTTTGTTAGATGTTGCTTATCAATGCACAGATAAGGTTGGTGTATTTCATACATTCTCATTGCAATACTGAATGCCGCTGACATTGTTGAAGCTCTCATTTTAACTCTTCAATGGTCCTTCGATTGGGTTTTAACTCGTTGAGATCTTTGTTTCTACAGAATTGAGTTCAGTAGCAGCATAAAAACTTTGAATTGTATTATTCATCAAGTTCTGTACCTCTGGAATTGGAATTGGAATTGGGTTCAGTAGCTAGATAACAACTTTGACTTCTCTTCCAAGTCTGGCCTATGAAATTGGGACATATGCAAGCCTTGAAAGGGTGAGAATACGCAAGAATAAGCTCATGGGATAAATACCCATTTCACTCTGTCTCCCTCATGTTTATATGCTGCTGTGTATCAGCAAAAATAGAATTCATAAGGTGAGGACTCTCCCATGACATGCTGCTGTGTATCAGCGAAAATAGCATTTATAAGGGGAGGACTCTCCCATGACAACCCAAATCACTGCTGGAAAGAGCCCAAACGAATCGGATGAAGTAGGCACTTCCAGGTTTGGTGTCAAGATTCAAACCACTCAATATCCCTGCTAGAGTAGGATATATATTTTATATAATATAAATGTCAGTGTTTCTTAATATATGAGTTGGGTTGAATATATGGCATACATAAAGGTATGAACAGACAAATATATTCAAGAGATTCCACGGTGTTACCTCAGTTGGCTGATGTACCAACAAAACCCAAACAGACTGTCCAGTTAAATACCAGAATGAAGTAGCGATTTCAACGTAATTGATATGTGGAATAGGGATCCAAGTCTTCTAGCCGATGTTTTTGCTGCTTTTGCCAAATAGAGGACATGGATTTGACGTCATTTATTGGCAGGTGAATAGTTTTAAACCTTTTCGTTAACCATTGTTAGCACGTGAAGTATTGCTAGAATCTATCTTCTGAGGAAATTAATGGTATGAATGATATGACTCATGTTTTGGCTGAGAGAGTTCCTAAAAAACAGAGATTAATGAGACAGCATCACTTAATAAGATATTAGCAGATTACTTACAGGAACAGCAGCAAGATGCGAATCAGAATCAGCGTTGTGAGAGTTTGCAAATTGTCAAAGGAGGAGGTGACTTGGAGATTGCACAAAGGCCGAGTTTGCTGTACAAAGAAATCAAAGACACACTTCGAAAAATAAAAAACCTTCAGAGATATGTCTCAAGCTTAAGTCAAATGCAGATAGACTGAGAAATCACACCATTTTTCTGTAGGATTCAGATTCCTGGATTCATGTGGAGAAATTCAAAGTGTTACAAGTCGGTGAGAGGAAATTTCACTACAAGGGTGTTTTCATTCATATTTTCAGTCCATTTCATTTATATATCTACTTTTAGCTGAAACATAAATATTTGCATTTGCAGGTGCCTCTACAACTGCATGAATAAAAAATATGGGCTCCTCTTGACACATTACAAAGACCATAGGGGAGCTGAAGTGCGTTGATAGCTTATTTGCCAACATCTGACAGAGTATTCTTGTGAAGAATTGAGGCAATTAGGGGACTATTTCAGTTGGGAGAAATTTGAAGAGTTCAATATCAGCGGTGTGAACAAGTAGAGAAGTTGCCGTGTCTTGAAGCGTTGATATCTTTGAAGGTGATTGATGCTTCTTGGTGTCAGAAGCAGCCTGGTGTGGAGGATTCGATGTTATTAGACGAGCGTGAATTATTGATCAGCTACGCCAACAATTGAATAGAAACCTCTGGAGAAGATGGTAGTTCTCTGTTACAAAGAACGCAGCAAAAGCAACCGTTTCTATTGTAAAGTTTTGACGATTGTTGAAATTGTTTAATTCTTGCCACAATAGTACAGCGCAGTATTGGGCTATAAACAACACACCGAAATCAGCAGTGCCTAATGCTGATCGTTGAGATTGTTTAATAGTTGTAAAAATAGTATAGGTACAGCCACCGGATGGGTAGTTTTATTATGTTTTACTTGTAAATAAATTGACGGTTTTACATGTCTTCAATGAGATGTTTCCACCAATTCCATCTGCACAATTCACTTCAGATCACTCTGAATCTAAGTCATCTGACACGGGACATTCGTGTCCGGACACAGAGACGGACAGGGTGATCTAAAGCACGTCCGGACACATTATATATTATTGTATTAAAAATTAGATATTTCTTACACAAATTTATACAAATTCATTGATTCAAACATAGGTCAAACATAGGTCTTCATCTAGATATAAATTTTATAAAGATGCAAAGTAACATTATGCATACAAATACAATTGTGCATTTTTTCGCATGACATCACTCATATTTTATTTTAGTTCATCTACACTTATCACCAGGGTTCTATGACACTGCATACTGATCTAAATCTGACTTGATACACAGTTTCTAGGCAGTTTTTGGGCACATAACTCATCTCAATCATATCCTTAACTGAATCGTTGGATAAAGTAGTGGAACACTTTGATTTATGATGCTTCTCTGAGGGTTCTCATCACTGGTTTTGTTACAGAATTTATGTTATCTTCATGACTTCACATCACACATATTCTAATGCTCTATATGGTTAAACATTGAAGTCATATCACACCAAGTGTTTGGTAATCCATGTGCCTTGAAACTAGTATCTCTCCTTTATTTCTAAGCATTAATGATATATTGCCTGGGTGTTGATTTCAATATTATATACTTGCATTGTGGAGTGGTATTAAGCTTGGATTCTCATATTAATAAGCCCATGATAATTTGCCCTAAACGTTGTTAAGGGATCTCTATCGTGATGATTGTAAATTTGCTCCAAATTCACAATGATATGCTTATCATCCTTTTAAACATTTCTTGAAGAAATAGCCATTAATGATTGTTATAAAATGAGCTGACACTAAACAAGTTACTCTTTTCCGCTGCACGTCGCGCTCCAAGAGCGAATCCGGTTTGTCAAGGAAGTATAAGTTATGGTTACCCCAGTCTTCACACTCTTCTAGTTCTTCCTAAATAATCATCTTTGGCTGCAACAAGATGTCACTTCCTCATAACACAAAATTGGAAAACAGTGAATAGATGCGTATGGACGCCGATGACCTCATCCCTTATCTTCCCTATCATAGTATTTTTGAACGCATCCCCTTGCATATCGGAAATGAAGGTACTGACCTCCTTGAACTTCGGTTATTACCTGTTCATTGAAGAAAAGTATACAGATCTTTCATTCTGTGCGTAAACAAACTTGAAAAGTGTACAGATCTACCACTCTTCATTATCTACTAATTCAACGAGGAAAAATATACACCAAGCAGATCTATCATGCTTGGAATAAACAAACTGAAATATTCATTTTAAATAGAAGACAATAGTTGAAACTTGAAATGATTGAAGCACTTACACAAGACGATAGCTCCAAGAAAACTTCAATCTGTGTTGTTGGTCGGCTACTGCAAACGACTACGGAGTATGCATTTTTCCTCGTCAAAATTTCTTCCCAAATTTTTGTCGTGGTGTGTTTCGTCCTTCCTTCCACTATTTCCTGCGAAGTGCTAATCCCTTCTCTACTCTACCAGGTGACTCTAGAGATTAGAGGGTAAAATGTTCTTGACATCAGGACCACGATGACTTATAAAAATATTGTACTAAGCTACCGTAGAGAGGAAACTGTATAATGTTCTTGACATCGAGACCACGTGGTGTGTGAGGTTGAATACATCGTAACAGGGATTATAAGTCCAGGCGTAGGAGGCCGAGGAGGGAAGAAGGAAAAATGTTTGTCATTGTGATTCAGAGCGGCAAATGCAAATATGATGAACATAAAGATGAAGCCCATTAGGCAAACGAAAAGATGATGAAGCCGAGGCAGGTAAGACATAGATAACAAGACGAATCAAGCTCAGCCCAACATACATATGATCGCTGGAACTGTACGCAGCAATGTTGACCTACGCCTTCAGGAGGCGACATCACACCACATCAAGATTCTTTATGTTAGCTGCGAACAGACAGGGGTTTAGTGCTTAACAACTCGCGAGTTGTGATGTGGTGCTCTCTGAACCGATAGTGCTGACCATGACTCCCCTCAAAACCAAGCACTACTTTTGCTTTTGCACTTAATACTCTTAGCACACCATTCCATCGAATGACTCAAACTATGGACAACCATTACTTTTGCTTTGCACATAATACTCTTAGTACACTATTCCATCGAATGACTCAACTATCGACAAGGTTAGTGGGGGCACATGGCCATACAGCTCCCTGTGGGGCTACCGGCCAAGTCAAGGAAGGCAACTTCCACTAGTTAAAAAGATCTACACCGTTGAGCATAGCATCATCGATAAAGGCCATTGGATGTTGATTTCAAATTCTACAAGCAATCAAAGATTTGAGCATATCCCGTGAACACGCCAAAAGAGGTAACAATATTGTATTCAATGTTGTGGAAATAAGGTTTGGAAGTCTGAACGGAACTCTATTGTTCATTTGGGATACCATATTGGTGCACACACTTGTAATAAAATATATTCTCAAGTCTATCTATAAAGTGTAAATGAGTTGGTTTGAGTGGGTAGGTTATTGGTTTAAAATTTAGGGGAGGAGTTGAGAATGGTAGGTATGATTTTCTTATATATGATATTGGGGTTGGTCTCTATTTCTAAAATTATTAAGCATATGGATGATGACTCTAAGCACTTAGAATATAAAAAGCGCATTTGCATAAGAAATGATTACTCTTAGTCTCAATTCAAACTTGTCATTCTCTCTTAAGGCTATTGCATTTACTTTATCAACAATTTGACCTATAAGATCACTCATGAATCTCAAGTTCTATCCATTTGACAACATTTAAATCAATGGTGGCAATGAAATCAAAGCTAAGTATGTCATAGCATTAAAAAAAATAGTTTGTGACATTGTAGCCAACTTCAATCTATTATTATTACTTAACGTAGTTTGAAAGGGTGAGAAATAACAATCAATGATGTATTTAATTAATTTGATAACACATAAGCATTATTGTTGCTCCACTTTTGAACATTTGTTATCTCATGGTATAGAGTTATTTTAATCTCATTTACATCATCCTAACAATTGAACATCTACTCAAAAATTTCAATGGATTTTGTTGTTGTTTATGTAGGTGGTGGCCTCCTCCACACTTCTAACATATAAAGTGATCATCTGCATGTTGATATTGTCGATGGTAACTTTGTCAAATGAACTAGGAGACAATGCCTATTGTCTACTAGTTGTTAACCCTCCTTAGGCTTGTTCTCAAATCCATTCTCAAATCCCCTACCACTATCCTTATGCTTGTTTTAACTTCTCTTTTTGTGAAAATTTGTATTTTTTATAATTTTTGGAAGGCAATAAATTAGTATTTTAATCTCATTTTATACACCTTCATGTTCCCAACATAATTACGTCGAAAGGCATTCTCTTTGCCGGTTTGAGGTGAGCAAACATTTTTCACCCCAGCTAATGAGAAGCCTTTCTTATTGCCCTTCTAGCCAGTAAAATTTAGACATGTGACATCTCCTTCAACCAATGAAAATATTTCATTTGTCCCTATTACCAGCTGTTAGTTTGAAAAGTACGTTTCAAAATCTTAAATGTTTGAAAATGTGGCGACAGATTATTGAGTGATTTAAAGTCAATTCTGTGTGTCAGTCATCCACCAAGAGGTAAGTTGTCCAAGGGTTCATAATCGAGCCACTTTCTTGGAAGGTTATGTATTAGGGTAGGAGAGGCGCCGAGAAGGTTTGGAAACGAGGGTTTTCAGGTCTGTGTTGGTTTTTCTTTGTGGGATTTTAACCATGTCTGAGGAAGAGATCGAGGAAGGTGTTTAGGGTATTCGTCCCCTACCCCTCACCCTTTGCCTAGCCTCATTATGTCGCCACACCACTAGAATTGGCTCTGCAACGTTGTAACTTTTCAACTTGTTTCTAATGTCGGTTCTCAGTTCGCAGGTAACTAGATCTCTTGCCCTTGTTAAGGTGGTTGTATCTGTCATGGTAGTTGGATTGGATAGCTTTTAATTCATTAATTTCCCCTTTCGCGGGGTTTGAGACACCTTTTACTGCCTAAATGTTTAGCATAGCATCTTTTGGAGGTTTTCCTACTACAGGAGCACAACCACAGAATGGAAACCACCAACCTCGGCACGGGTATGAATCAACCTGTCTTTCAAAGCTTACTTTCTGGTTTTTGGTTTTCTTGGAACTAATTTTATACTCATTTTCACCGACTAAAGTATGTTTGTTGTCCTGTACCAGGACTCCAATGCATTCAGAATTTCTCGAATTGCTGAGAATGGACACCAGCTACGTCGACCCCCATGGAGATTTTCCTTCTCCTTGTGACAGGTTGCAGCATCCGGCCTTAGGGTACGTTAATGGTAATCAATTGCTTGTAAATACGGTGGCCTGGTTCATAATATGATATGTGTAAAGGATGTTGTTACCCTCACACAGGAAATCATGCTTCTGAATTTTCCATTCATGGTCTCTAGCCCAACTACAGCAATGGGAAATGGCCACAGTTCTCTGATTCTTCCAGAGAATTCGATTACTCAAAGATGCCTCTAATTCTATTTATTTCCTCAATGCACTATTGGTTAGTTCATTAGATAAAATATAATGTTTACCATATATGACCATGGCTGGATTTTATATATTATGAGAGAATTTTTATTTCAGATTTGAAGGAAGAGCTAAACAAATATTTGGATTCTTTAAGATGTCCTAACAGCGATGGACACAAATTATGGGGGCACGAATGGGAGAAGCATGGCACTTTCTCTCTCAATATTGAAGAGCATTCATACTTTGAGAGGGCTCTTTCCTTGAGAGAAAATATAGACATTCTCGAGGCGCTTAAAGCAGTAGGTGATTAGATATCAGGAGGCCGCTGCCAAATTAATCCTTTCTTACAAAATCGGTATTTAGATTTGTAATAGTAATTGGTAGTTTGTTTGCAAGTATCATACTTGGGGTTTGTTAAATTTTTCTATGGCTTTTGCCCACTTGAGGGCTTGAATCAGTGTGGTGACCCGGAGACTGGATGTGTGAATTTTGTTTTGTTTGATTTTCCGGTAGCGAGGGTTTAAACCTTTGTTTCCTTTCTTAAGGGCGTTCTGCCAATGTTTTCGTGTTGTAATGTAAAACGATTTGTTAAATTTTTCTATGGTTTTTTCCCACTTGAGGGCTTGAATTAGTGTGGTGACCCAGAGACTGGATGTGTGAATTTTTTTTCGTTTGATTTTCCTGTAGCCAGGGTTTAAATCTTTGCTTCCTTTCTTAAGGGCGTTCTGCCATGTTTTCATGTTGTAATGTAAAATGAACAAACAACTTATCTTTGTATAAATACATTATTTTCATGTTGTAATGTTAAACAAACAGACAACTTATCTTTGTATAAATATGTCTCCATTCTATTCCAATAGACTCTGGCACAGTTATCTGCTTTGAAAGTTACAGTGAGAAATGTAATAAGTTTATGTTTTGCCATTTTCTTTAAGTTATACTCGTTAAAATATGTGCGTAAAATTTCTGTTGAATCATTGCGTAAAGGGGTTTTTTCAATTACAAGCATATAAAATCTCATGGAAATTGACATTGTCTGTGATTACTGTATGCGTTGAGAATTTCACATTTTTCTTCAGTGGAAGTTCTTATTTTGGGTTGTTATTTTATAGGAGAAAGCTGATAGCATTTTTTCCTTTTCATTTATTTCTCAATATATTCGAGTATTCAATCTGCATCTCACATAATCATGCACTGTTAACTTTCATGTTACCACTCAAACATAAATCTTACTCAAAAGATGTCCCTAGGACACAGGTTTTTCCACCATAAATTTTGGCAATGGTTTTTTAGACTCTTTTGTTTCTCAGTTGTTTGTCTTTTGAATGGAACAGGATGCAATTTGAATGCAATTCTTGCATCTTTTATTTTATGACATCAAACATACAAAATCTCATGGAAATTGACATTGTCTGTGATTACTGTCTACGTTGAGAATTTCACATTTTCCTTCAGTGGAAGTTCTTATTTTGGGCTGTTATTTTATAGGAGAAAGCTTATAGCATTTTTTTGTTTACAATATGTAGTGGTAACTTGTGATTGAAAAGCAGGAAACTGACTGAAGCCCCATATATCAATACTATGGATTGGGCAAAGTGGCACATGTTTTGGGTCGATGAGTATGTCGTAGCAAAAAATCATCCTGACAACAATTACAATTTGGTTAAAGATGGTTTTCTTTGTAAGGTAAATCTCTACTCGCAACTTCTGTCAAGGAACATATTGGATAAAAATTTTATTCCAAAATAAAATAAAAGGTTCAAGGAATATGGATAATTTTAGTAGAATGTTGGATATGATTTCAACCATTACTATCTAAACCAAAAGTTCCCATGCCACATGATGTTGTTGCCTATTGTCATTTCCTTTTAATCATGTCCTAAAATCCAACAGTTTATTGACTTACTGGGTTTATTAGTAAGATACCTTACATCTACAAGCCTCTCTTGTTTTATATACTAGGGAAGTTGTCATGGCTGAAGGTCATAATTGTTCATTGTCTATGTGCTAGCAGGGTATGAAATCTGTCTTATCTTATCTGCTGAGCGGTCTCAGGTTATTCTAATTTGTTAATTTGTGTGCCACTATGATTGTTTCTATTTTATTTTGAGCAAAGGTCCTGTTTTGATTTGTTGTCAAAAACTTGTTAAGAGTGTCTTTTGTAGAAAATGCTTCTTTATGAGCAATTCAAGTGAATATTAGCAAAAAAACCATTGCAACATCCCTACATTGATGATCTAGATAAATCTCAATTATAAGACTCCTTTAAGGATTTAAGAAATTACATATTATTTACTGTGTATGTATGTATTGGTGGTTTTGGAAATGTCCCAATTTCTAAGAATTTGTTTTTGCAAAGGAAAATATTCTAGCCATTATATGTTTTTTTGATGTTTGCACAGTGGAACAAGCAATGTTTGGTTGATGTTGTGGGCCTTAAATATTGTATTCCCACACTTAGGAGAGTAATTAATGTTCAAATGTGATATTATTCAGAGCCTCTTGTACAAAAGGAAGAAGATAAATTCAGGATAATATATATTAATAATCATGTGCTTTGGTGCTTTTGGAAATATTTTAGCCAAATGTATGTTTTTTTGATGTGTTTGCAAGGAAAACAAGCAATGTTTGTGATCCAGGTGGATATTGGTGGTCACTTGCCTATTCCACTTGGCCCCCCACCATTGTCTCTTTCAGTTTTTTTCAGTTTCGGCATAACTTACTATTTTTAGCAGTTTTTCGGGTCCTAAACTTCCGGAGCCGTTTTGAGGCCCTAAACGACGTTTTTTAGGTATGAAAGCGCCAGCGAATTTTCTGATAAAATTCGTCCCGACAGCTGTAGTCCTCGGATAGAGCTTTCTAATGATGTATCATATGCGTCAAACGGAGATAGTATGCCAAAGTTACGTCCCTGGGAAGTTGAAACACCGATTTACCCAAACGGGGCCCATAGTTTTGGCGCTTCATCTCCTAGGGTTAGGTTTTTGGGATGTTTAGGGTTCTCCATTGTTTCTCAATAATAAATAGGCCCTCGAGCCTCATTATAACTCAGTTCAGAGGCCTGTAGCCGCCACATCTCTTCTCAGAGATAGCTACCAACGCCCTAGCTAGTTTTATTTCCATTCTGTCTGTAAGCAAATTTCAGTTCTTTGATATTAATGAAATGAAGTGTTATTTCCACTGCATCTCTATATTTATGGTTATATGTTTATTTTTTTGCGTTCCTGCATAAATCCGGATCAGTGGTATCAGAGCGGTCTGCTTTTTCTCGATCCTTCTTTGCATGTCCCCAACGAGGTCGGGGTATAAGGAGCTAGGGCTCGATCTGGTGGAACCTTTGCAAGATCAGCCTCGCAAACCTCGACGGACACCCATGGGGGACGAAAAGAAAGATGAGGGAGCAGGAGATCCTATCAAAATATTGCTCGAGGAGGCCCTCGAAAGACAAAGGAACGTGATGATGGATAACTTTGCTCAGATCCTTCAACGGCTACCCACTGGCGGCGCATCTGCATCCAGTAGCCACTCTGGAGGCGCGACTCCTTTTAAGGTACAAGTAAATTTTGACATTCCCATATTTGAGGGTCAAATAGACGCAGATGCCATAGATAGATGGTTGAATCTGTTAGAAGGATATTTCTCGATTCATGACTTTTCAGACTGGGAGAAGATTATTTTTGCACTCCTCAAAGGCACCTTTGTTGTACCCAACGAGATCTTCATCTAATCATTCAAATGGGCCGAAATGCCATATTCAAACACTACATCAAGGCCTGGCCCCTTTTGCCACAAGCTCAAACCACTTCCCCACCATGCATCGTTATGAAGCTTTATTATAAAGTTTTATGTATATAAAATGTCGTCTATTAATTGCAATCGCAATGTTCGCTCCAATCGCGAGTTGGGTTACAACTGTTTGATTAATCCATCGCAAATATTTGTGATGCGGTTGATCGGGTCATCACGCCTCGCTGATTACCCCATCGCCCCGATCACTCCATCCTCCCCGATCGATCACGTCGCACTTCCTCCCAGTTGCGATTGGAATCACCTCCATACCCCGATCTCCGATCGCGATTGACCTGGTGGGCCCCACCATATGATACTTCCGCTTGTCCGTATAGAAGGCCCTTTTCTTGGCAAATTGAAAATTCATTGGGATTCCAGTTTTAAAGGGGGATTCGCCACAATTGCAACATAAATTATCTGTGTGTCATCCCTTCCCTCTCCCTCTTCTGATGTCGATTGCGATTAGACCCCCGGGTCCCACTCCATAATATCCACGTCGTCTCTTCCACTAATCCTCCCATACGCCCGCGTGTCATCTACATCCACCCCCGTCATTTGTGTTCTCCGTTGACACATCCTATCACCAAATTCATGTTATGTACCTCTTCCTCGTTTATTCAGTACCATTCCATTGTAAATCCTACCACTGCCTTTCATGTCTCCGTCATTCTCTTATGTTTTCCACTGTTCCTCATTGTTCACCATTTCCACGTATCTTCACCATCATACACATGTAACTCATCACGCCATTGTCCCAGTGCCTGTTTTCTTTAAAATGTTTGTGGATTTTTGGAGGTTGCAGCAACAGGGGGCCTCCATTAAATTCTGTTCCCATTAACAGAGACCGAATGCATTTCAAAGGACCATTCAACAGATGCATAATAATGGAGAAAAGATCCAGAGAGGTATACAGATAAGACCATCATTTATGGAAGCTAAATGAATATTTATTAAATTCCCAGGGAAATTCAAAAGGGGCGGGTGCTGGTAGCTGAAAACATAAATGAGGTTACAAAGAATATGAACAGAAGATCAAGGAGTTCAGTGTCCGGCACTGAAAAATATAAATTTCGGCTCCAGGCTCAAGAGGCTGAGAGTACCATGCACGAACACAAGCAACCTCAAGGATTTAACGCAGTAGATTTTCCCCCTCCAGCCAAGTACATAGCATTTGTATATTTTATTATTTGTGTCCTGTTTATGAGGGGATTTTCATCTTCAACATTGATTTCTAGAGGTTAATTGTAAATTGAAAAGTACAGTCATTTATAGTTAGTCATTCACAGTGTGGGCACGAATGTTTTCCGCCATTTTATTCAAATTGAGTCATTAAGTGTGCTCCGCCTACCTCCTTCTCGAGAATTCTCTTTCTTTTCTATAAAAGCCCAGAAATAAGACATTAGAGGGGTTCCAGATTTCTATCAGCAGACTATGCAGTGAAAAGGCTTTTGTAGACATTTTGTAATATTTCTGTATGAAGGTTCAGAGCCCGTAGGGTTTCAGTGAGGAGGAGTTATAACTGTAATGAGGATTCTGGTCTTTGGTATCTCACAGTATGTAACTTTCTCTTATGTGTTAATACAATATTTCATTTCATGCTATTTATCTTCTTGTATCATGTTCTAGAATGCGAGTGGCTCACTAGTTTACAGTAAGGATTCATCCTAGTTGATGCCCTTTCTGGGATTATTCAAGCGCTTTAAATAGGCCTAGTCATGATATACTGTTCCATGTTCACCTTATCCATATTTTCCACTATATCAGTTGTCTTAGGAGGGTGCTTTTAAAATGCCAGGATTGTGTATGGATTCTTGAATTGGCAAGCCCATGCATGGTTTTGTTGTATATCTGGGTATCATTCTAGTGTCAACTGGTATTCCTTTGTTATTCCTCTCATTGCATCCACTTTCTGATATTTGATTTCTGTGGCATATTATTTGAACTGGCCCTTTTTACAGTAAGCTGTCTCTTAACTGTCTGATGCCTTTGTATTGAAATTTTGCATGATGTTCCTACACTATTCTTATCCTTGTACCAGCTTCTGAGAGAGATTGGTCCCATTCTAATCTAATTTCCTTGTTCAAACAAATGATAGTAAGTGAGATTTTGGATTGACAACCAAAGCTATATGAAAAGCTCCTTACTATATTAAGATGTCCTAGGCACTGGTCTATGGCAACTCTAGACTGTCTCTAGGGGTTGAAAAAATTGTCCACAACACCCCCATATCAAGGCGATGGAAACCCCTTTGTGAGAAAAAAGGACGAGACAAAACCCTCTCTATTCTCGGCGCACCCACTTGGAATTCTTTACGAGACGCCATCGAGGAACAATGCTACCCCATAAGGAGCTATGAGGACAAGTACATCGTGGACCACTTGTTACGACAACAAAGGGATCAAGATGTGCATTGAGTCGATGAATCTATTCCATACCTGCGCACCGAGTTGGGTGTGGTATCGAATATTCGGAGAAACATTCTGGTGCTAAAGTATCGCAGTTGTCTGCACAGATACATTCAGGAGGAAATGGAGTTCCTCGACATCTCCTCACTTGGTACGGCATACCGGTATGCTGCCAAGATTGAGCAGAAATTCAAACAGAAGAAGCGAGACTTTGGATCTATGAATCAAAAGCAAGGGAAAGGTGCTCCCAAACCGCAGAACAAACGACAGAGCCAAGGCATGACGACTCAAGAAAACCTGTCGAAGCCACAAGCAAAGAACAACACCACAAAGCCAAAGAAGGACACGGGAAAGTGGTGTGAGTTCCATGAGAGCTCCATTCACAACACAAGTGAGTGTCGGGCCAAGCAGTCGCTGGTGGCCGAGATGCGGGATTTTGAGTCAGATGCATGCTCCGACTTTGAATCAGAACCTGACAAGGGGAATGACAAAGGAAAACAAATTATTGATGCGGAGCCCAATGCCACTGTTGCTACTACGAAGATCCAGAAGGAGAAACCAGAAGATCCAGAGGAGGAAGAATGTCTCTTCCACTCCCAGATGTGGGTAAAGGGCTCCCCAGTACAGTTCATTGTCAACAATGGGAGCCAAAAGAACCTCATTTCAGCAGACGCTGTGAAGCGGTTAGGCTTGCCGACCACAGCTCACCCACATCCATACACCATCGAGTGGCTTCACCAAGGATGAGATCTATGCGTCAGCCAGCAGTGCCGCCTTCCCTATAGCATCAAGCCCTTCACGGATGAGGTATTATGTGATGTTGCTCCTATTGATGTTTCTAATGTATTATTAGGAAAACCATACTTGTGGAAGCGTCATGTTGTGTATGAGTCTCAGCTCGCATTGTTATTGTTACTTTGGGAAATAAGTTGTACAGGATACCAGAGGTACCACCTCCTGCCACTATCTCTTTGGTCACTGCAAAACAATGCAGTAAGCTCATTTCCCAAACCAGGAAATTCATTTTCCTGATGATCCACCCCCAGGGCAAGAAGAAGACTGTGGCCACGACCTCCAGGTAGGGCTCCTCTGCACGACAACAACAAATGGATAAGGTTGTAGAGGAGTACGAGGACATCTTCACCTCACCCACAGGGGTTCCTCTACACTGTTAGGTCAAGCACTCGATTGATCTGACCCCAGGTGCACCGCTACCCAATGGATCGATCTATCAGCTCTTTGTTTTGGAGAACGATGAAATCAAGAGTCAGATTCAGGAGTTGCTACAGAAAGGTCACATCCGACCAAGTTCATCGGCCTGTGGGAGCCCGATCGTGTTGGTACAGAATAAGGATGGGACGTGGGGACTTTGTATTGAATATCGGGCGCTGAACAAGATCACTGTCTGAAATAGGTACCCGATCCCACGGATTGATGACCTTCTGGACCAACTCAAAGGTGAAAAATATTTCAGCAAGATCGACTTGAAGTTTGGGTATCACCAGGTACCAATTGAACCCTCCGATGTGTGGAAGACTGCCTTCAAAGCCAAGGAAGGCCTTTTCGAATGGCTGGTCATGCCTTTCGGGTTGACGAATGCTCCCGCCACCTTCATGAGGATGATGGATGACATCTTGCGGCCATTCACCAGCTCATTTGTAGTGGTGTACTTGGATGATATTCTGATCTTCAGCCAGACTTGGGAAGAGCACCTTCACCACATCCGACAAGTCCTCCAAACACTGCGGCAACACAAGTTGTGTGCCAATTTGAAGAAGTGCACTTTTGGCATGACCCAGGTTCAATATCTGGGATACATTATTGATGAAAGGGGGGTGCATGTGGATCCAGCCAAGATCCAAGTCATTTGGGATTGGCCAGCCCCAACCACTATAACATAGCTTCGCAGCTTTCTGGTTCTTGCTAATTTCCACCATAGGTTCGTGTTGGGATTCTCTCATATCAATTGGCCCTTGAGTCAAGTCACCAAGGGAGGAGCAAGAGAAAAATTATTTTGGTCGAAACCTCAACAGAAGGCGTTCACAGAATTGAAAAATTTCCTCTATTCTGCCCCAGTGCTCACATTACCAGACTTGCAATAGCCATTTGAGATCGAGACAGATGCCTATGACTATGCTATTGGGGTAGTTCTTACTCAACAAGGACATTAAATGGAATATCACAGTGAGACATTCTCTGACGTAGTTCGCAAGTATCCCACTTATGACAAAGAAATGTATTCCATTGTGCAAGCTTGTCGACAATGGAAGCATTACATTTTGGGGAAGGAAACAATCATCCACACAGACCACCGGCCATGCAGTTCATACAGACACAAGGGAAGTTGCAGAATGATCGCCATCAGAAGTGGTCCACATATCTGCAACAGTTTCATTTGAACATCAAGTACAAGAAGGGTAGCACCAATAATGTTGCAGACTGCCTCAGTCGACCACCGGTCGTGGTGCTCACCACCGCTCTCAACTCTTGTGGGCACGAGACTTCTGATTGGCCGTTTCTCTATGAGAGTGACCCAGAATTCAGCCACAATTACAAGGCACTCTTGGGGGGTACGCAAGTTCCAAATTTTCACCTCCAAGATGCACTTTTATGTCACCTGGGACACCTTTGTGTTCCTTCAAGCGAGCGTGCCAAGATGATATGGGAAGCACACTACAATAGAGTCACCGGGCATTTCGGGGTCGAGAAAACAGTAGTAATAATGCAGAAGTACTTCTATTGGCCGAACCTTCGAAAGGATGTCGAGAAGCACATCAGATCCTGCACTTCTTGTGCCATTGCCAAACTGACCATCAAGAAGCAAGGCCTATATACTCTGCTACCTACCCCTAGTCGACCTTGGGAATCCATATTCATGGATTACATGTCAGGCTTGCCTTCTACTAATCATGGAAATGACTGTGTTTTCAGGGTCATCGACAGATTCTCGAAGATGGACATTATGGCAGCCTGCAAGAAGAATATCACAGCAGAAGCCACTACTAAAATCTTCTTTGAACGAGTGTGGGTGCACTTTTGGATCCCATAGTCTATCATATCAGATCAGGATAGCAGTTTCCTCAACACATTTTGGTCTAGCCTCTAGTCAATGTTGGATACCAAGCTCACCAAGTCCACAACTTTTCATCCCCAAATAGATGGCCAGACAGAGGTCGTCAACAGAATGATTGTACACATTTTGCGCATGTACAATTCAAAGCATCCACGCACATGGGACAAGAGCCTCCCCTATGTACAACATAGTTATAACCGGGCTCTCCACAGTTCAATCGGCCATAGCCCCTTTCAGGTGGGCTTGGGATTCGAACCACTATGTCCCATTGACGTGGCCATGCCATTTGCAGCTGCTCAAGCCAATTCAGCTCATGTCTAGTCCAAAGTTAACAAAGAAAATAGCTTCATCAAGCGCATTCAACACATCCGCCAACAGGTTCATGATATATTGGACAGAGCCAATGCCAAGTACAAGCAACGCCATGATCAACACTGGGTGCCACACAACTTCCAGGTGGGTGACAAAGTATGGCTACATTTGCAAAAGGAGCGCCTCACTGGACCCCACCGCAAGCTTCGTCTGCTCCGATACGGGCCGTACACCATCACCAGGGCTGTAGGGAACAATGCCTTCAAGCTCAGTATTCCACCATTCCTTGGTCTGCACCTAGTCTTCAATGTGGATCGCCTTCGTCCTTACTTCCCACCTCTACTAGACACCTCTGACATTGTAGAACAACTCACACCAACATAGTTAAACCTATAATGCATGGAACAGGCCACCACAGATTGTATCATGGACATGCAAATCAAGAACACTCACCAACAGAAGATCCAACTGTATCGGGTTGTTAAAGCTGGCCAACTCCTGCACCAAGGAAAGTGGTTCACCAGGGACCAAGTTCAGCAGAAATTTCCTCATCTCATGGAGGAACTTAATGCAATAGGGACCATTGCTTCCTAAGGGGGGAGGAATGATCCAAGTGGATATTGTTGGTCACCCACCTATTCCATTTGGGTCTCCATCATCGTCTCTTTCAGTTTTTCAGTTTTGGCACAACTTACTATTTTTAGCAGTTTTTTAGGTCCTGAACTTCCGAAGTCGTTTTGAGGCCCTAAACGATGTTTTTTGGGAAAATGGGGAGCAACCTGGGTCCATGGATTGATGTTTCTCACTCGAAATTTTTAGTTCTTGAATAGATCTTTCTAACGAGGTATGGTACGTGTCAAACGGAGATCGTATGCCAAAGTTACATCCCTGAGAAGTTGAAACACCAATTCACCCAAACGGGACCCATAGTTTTGGCGCTTCATCTTCTAGGATTAGGGTTTTGGTTGTTTATGATTTCCCATTGTTTCTAAATAATAAATAGGCCCTCGAGCATCATTGTAACTCAGTTCAAAGGCCAGTAGCCGCCACATCTCTTCTCAGAGATAGCTACCAGCGCCCTAGCTAGTTGTATTTCCATTCTGTCTGTAAACAAATTTTAGTTCTTTGATATTAATGAAATGAAGTGTTATTTCCACTGCATATCTGTATTTATGGTTATATGTTTATTCTGTTGCGTTCCTGCATAAATCCGGATCAGTTTGGTTGTTGTGGACTTTAAATATTGAATTATGTATTCTCGCACATTGGAGTAGTGTTTTTTAGAATTAATGTTCAAATGTGATATTATTCAAAGCCTCTTGTGATATTGGTCTTCCATTTGTGTCTTTGTCCTTTGGAATGAAAAGATACAAAACTAACATGAAAATGTAATGTACTTACTAAATGGCTCCTCTTGTCTTACTTATCTTGAGACATGGTTTTGGTATTTGGCAAAGTAATTGTGAAACATATAACATTTATTGAAATAATCTTTTAGTTGCCATACTTATTTTGAATCATGGTTTTTTTATTTCACAAATTAATTGTAAAGCATATAACATTGATTGAATTTGTTTTTCCCAAAGGGTTAATATTGGTATTAATTTCCATAGTGGCACTATTTAACATTTTCCAGTTGGAAATGGAAACAATTTTTTTGGTTGCTATTTAAGAATGCAGTTTGGGGTAGGCTTTTAATTTTTCCAGATGCCTTGGACCTTCACTTACCTTAATACCTTACCTTCATACTAGTACAATGTTAAGGTGTTGTCATAGTATTGATGCCTTGGATTATCACTTAGCTTACCTTAACACCATCTGATCAGGTGGTTTGAGCTAAATTCATCATCCTCGTGTAAGAAATTGAAATGAGGGTAGTTGCAGGTATGGCCAAATCCAAATTAAAGGTTACCATGTTTTCAATACTTATATTGTATCTTCCCTCTGTAGATTCACTTCTAGTAGTGAATACGAGGTGAAGGATGAAGTGGGTAGTGTCAAGACATTCAGTTTTGGGCCTTTCAATGGCTCGAGGAGGTCAGTGGATGGGATTCTTCAAGACTATTAGAATGAGTGGAGGAAGCCTTTGAATGGAGGGATTTTACATATCGAGTTTCATATCCCCTCGAGAGTCCTAAAGCAGCCTTATGTGCAGAGATTAGTGTTGGTTTATCAAAATCGGGAAATTGGTTTTCTTTATATTAACAATAATCCCCGATTTTAACTTGTATCACTAATATTGGGAATCTTGTTTTATGATGCCTCAAACTTGAGCAACGTTAATCAGCACGAGCTTCAGTTTGTGGCAACCAATATCAATTCGATTTCTAGAGTTTGAGAGGGATTGACAACCATATATGTATCCTTCTACGCAAATAGGTCAATGAGCCTCACTAATGTGAGCTCAAGTAATGTTTTCTCAACAAACTATCAAGGCCATTTTTCTCTTATTGATAGCACAACATAATTCACGCCTCCTCCTTTCGGTGCTCCCTTGCACCTCTCGATGCAATTGCTAGTTTATTCTCTTATGTATGTAAAATGAAAAATAAAATTACATTTTGAAGAGGAAACATCTTAATAGTGCCCACTTTTTTTTATAATTATTTCGTTATATAGTTTTTACACTACTAATTTTTCTCTGAACACCTTCACAAACATGATAATTTTTTTTGAAGTATAAGTTTCAAACGAAAATAAATTTAAAATATCATATGAAACTAATATGCCATTTAGGGTAGAATACTCAATGATGATTCCATTGGCATCAAGTCCACCACTTGAGATGGAAGAGAAGAAATTTTTCCACACCCTAGAAGTCACAATTGCAAACACTCTTGAAGAAAGGGTTGTGATTTATGGTTTTCAAGCTCTCAATTGGTGATCAAAATATTAATTTACGTTAATCGGTGATCAAAATGGGGAATATGACAAAGGAAAAAAGGAATTATGAACACTAATGGGTTGAAAAATATGAAGTGAAAAAGAAGGATAAAAGAGGATGAGACAAAGATAAGTAGAATTGAGAGAGCAACACGACAAAAATGTAGGCCAACCCATTTCCCAATATTTAATGCATCTCATTAGAGAGTCTTTAAGACATATAATGAGAGAAATTGTTGGGCCTTCACTTTGATGCCTTTCCCACTGTGAGAAGTACTCCCTTTTAACCAGTTTACCCCTTCCTTTGACCCCTCTACTTTTCCTTTTAACATTTTCTCTGATCCGGATTTATGTAGGAACACAATAAAATACAGTATAATGTCCCTTTCTGAAGGGTTGTTCTATGGTGTTGATGATGAGCATGTCAGTGAGACACAGTTTAGTCATGAACCAACTAACAATATCAATGAGGTTGTCACACCCACTGAACCACCTGTGAATTATGCATGTGATATTCCATGTGATGCAGTTGATCAAGGGAATGAAAATGAAACAGAATTACACAATGAGCAATTGACCAGGCCAACCCAAGTAAGTGCACCATCATGGTTGGCAGAGGTCGTGATGAATATCACTGGAAATAATGTATCTACCACCAATGAGGAAAGCATGGATATGCATTCACAACCATCAGGGTTGAACATCGAACTTGTTCATTATTTTGTGGACAATGGATCACTAGAAGAGGAGCCTATTCAACATGAAGTACCTGAAGAAGAAAACAATGGGGGCCAATCAGTTGTCCCGGAGGATGAAATCCAATTGTTAGGTCCAGGGGAGCATGAGGCAACAAAAAAGCATAAATTACTTGGTCCAATCCTAAAGCTACTAGTAGAGAGAGTGAAGGCCTCATTAAGGAACTCAACATCAAATTATCTTCGTTTATGGATTAGTTCACAATTTCTCACATCTGAAGATTATATGAATTTAATGTTCGAGTCTAAACGTAAAAATAATGAAAGAAGTTAAAAAGAGAAAGAAGGAGTTAGCCAATGAAAAGAGAGCTGCAAGGATTGCAACAACAGAAGCTAGAGCAAAGGAAAGGTTGGAAAGACGAAAAGCAAGGGAAGCTAAGGAACATCAAAAGAAATTGGCAAGGCAAGAGAGAGAGGCAAGAAAGGTTCAGCAAGAGTTGGAAAAAGGAGGAGGGGTGACAAGCAGGGAAGACCATGGTTCAAGCCAGTTTGAGGCAAATAGGTTGATGTCTAACACGCTGGACCACATTGCAGAGCATACACCATCATACCAAGACCTGATTAACATCCAAGTCCCCTGCTATTAGGCAAGCTAGGCCCACCTCTTATACCCCTACTAGTGTAGTTTTGAATACTAACTGTGTTTATATGACACCTGCAGTTAGCGTTGGGGTTAGTAACACAAGTGGAAACTTGGGCTACTTAGTCCCACCATGGCTACAAGGAGAAAATTGGAGTCAAGCATATGGCAACATTCAGGCACATCCTAATCATCCAATCTTGGGTCAGGCAATCAACTCAACATTTTTGGGCAATGCAGGAAATGGAAGCCATCAAGCATAGGGGTGGCATGACATAATTTTTGTAACCACAACACACTATGATTTTGGTAAGGATGAAATAGGTTTGCTAAGGATAGCATCCATGGATGTTGGGAAGCATCCTTTTGGGTTGCCTCACGAAATTAGTATGTATCAAACGATTTCTAATTGATACAAGTTTGTTAATATGTTGAAGTTATAGTTGCTTATTTAAAATAACACAACACTTGCCATAGCCTATATCATAATTTTTAATTTTTAATTAGTATGTATCAAACAATTTCTAATTGCTACAAAAATATATCTTGTATTCCTTGGGAGTTAACAAATTGACAGTGTAACCCATTTCTAACTTGCTCACTTGCAAAGGCATAATCCCACCATTAATGACACCATTAAAACAAAATAAGCTTAGATTATTACTTGCCTTCTCTAATCTAAGACATTGAAATTGTGAAAAAGGTTCCCAATCGACAAATGAACACAAAAACATCTTATTCTATGTACATGCTCCCCATCCCAACAACTTCAAACCCAAAGCTGATATAAGACATTGAAAAGAACCAGTTTCACTGCATCTAAAAAGAATTATGGCACATTTCACAACTCCAAATAAAAATTTTAGAGCATAAAATAAGCACATATTGTTGGAAGATGAGGATTTAAAGTAGCTGTCTGATAGACTTGGTATGCTCAATGAGCAGAAAGGTTTCAATGAAACAACATAAGTATGAGACTGTTGAAAGGTTACAATGAAACAACATAAGTATGAGACCGTTGAAGATCATTTTTTAAATTTGTGCGACTTAAATTTTTAAATTTCGCAATATTGTTGGTGTAAAACCATTCTATTTATTTTCCTGTTTACTTCTAATAGAAAACTAAATTTCGACTGCAGGACAACAGAAGATTTAATGGTGAATTATCAGTCAAATTGTTGATGCATTCGGATGTTCATTCCTCCCACCTTAAAATTCCACAAAAAAAGACACAACTTACTTATCGAATTAATTAACTTCAATCCCCAAGCTGACATAGTATATTGAAAAAAACCAGTGACATAATACAATGAAAAAAAACCGTTGTTATCCACCCTTAAACCATTGTTGTACAAATCTGTAAACAACATGGGACTACCATAAACACTAAATCTCTACTGCAGGACAATGGAAAACTAAATTTCGACAAAAAGATTTAATGGTGAATTATCAGTCAAATTGTTGATGCATTCGGATGTTCAGTCCTCCCCACCTCAAAATTCCACAACAAAAGACACAACTCACTTATCAAATTAATTAACTTCAATCCTCAAGCTGGCATAATACATTCAAAAAACTAGTGACATAATACATTGAAAAATCCATTGACATAATCCATTGAAAAAAAAGTCAAGGGTTGTATCTAATCAGTCATACAACAGCTCTAGCAAAGATGGAAGCTAATAGTCTTTACTATATATGGTGATAGTACTAATTAACTCTATAGCTACTATACAGACTAGATTTATTATCTAAGGCTGTTCATATAGCTAAAAGACTATAACAGTCATATTTATAAGAAATAAAGCTAATGAAAACTATGAGTTTAACTACAACAATAAAAACTATTCATGATGACTGGATCTGAATCCTGATAAATGAATGAAATATAACTATCTTATATGTATATATGTTAACACCATACACAACAAGTAATCTAAGTTTCGGTACCAATATTCAGCACTAATGAAAATGTAACTTCATTCACTCAGGTCATATCACCCCAGGAACGAGAATGAAGAAGATTCTAGCGCGATTTTGAGGCATCTGAGGGTCCATTCAAGCTCAAATGGATCACTAATTTGCTACCTATTATCTCATCCAAGCTTAGATCAGGTGCACTAATCCGCCAAGCTTAGGTAAGGTTTGACTATAGGACTTTTTTTCTAAGGGCTAGTTTCCATGGCACTAGGACTTAAGGAATTCTATCCACATAGGGATACTAGGTCCAGTAGTCCAAAGGGTGGGCATCATTCCAAAGGGCATGTAATGAAGAGACTTACATCTATTACCTAAGGCACAAGTAAGAGATAAAGAAATAGTGTCCATAATAAGGTAGCAGTCCATAAGGCTAGATGTGATCATCTAGTACAGTTAATAGGGCTTATTGTAGTACAGACTAGTAGGAAGGGTTTAGAGATTAAGGTAAATTAATAAATTATCTCAAGGGTTGAAGGACTACCTGTTGGAAAGAAATGAAAAAATATGATAGAGTCTAGTCGAGGCAATGCAAAAATGCCTTATCTCCTATGAAACCATGAAGGATACCAGCCAAGGAGTGAAAAGAACCAGTTTGCCATCACAATTTACCATCACAAGGAGTGAAAATCCATCATAGTTTTCCATCACAAGGAGTGAAAAGAACCAGTCAATTTACACAAAACCCTAAACCCTAAATGTGTTAAAAAACCAGTCATGCTTCTATTACTCCCATAGAGGTGGAAATATCTGTTTCATTTTAATTTACACAAAAACCCTACCCCAAACAAGCCAATTTACCAGTCAATTTACACAAAACCCTACCCTAAATGTGTTAAAAAAACCAGTCAATTTACACAAAACCCAAGTGTTTAAAAACACAAGAAACAAGCTCAAAAGAGAAACATATCCTTCAAGTTAAATGTGTTAAAAAACCAGTTAATTTATAGAAAACCCAAGTGTTGAAAAACACAGGAAACAAACTCAACAGGAAAACATATCCTTCAAGTTAAATGTGTTAAAAAACACATGCATATGACTGGTAGGATAGAGTCCTACCTTACGGCTCTCCTCGACTTCCTCTCCTCGGCTTCCTCCTTATCAACTTCATTGACTTGCAAACAATGCAAACACCCATCAAAATACAAATATGCATAGAGGAGGAAGCACAAACATTAAAAAAATGAAAGCCCACCATATCTGCCACCAAAAAAACGCAAACACTAACCTAAAAACACAATTCCAAGCAAGAAAAGAACCATTGTTGTCGACCAATTTTGTCAAGGTATAACCACCATAGAGCCAAATGCAGATATAATGATGCAAATCCAAACCCACCATATCTGCCATCGAGCCGAACATAGGTATAACCACGTAAAGCCGAACCCACCATATCCGACACCGAGCCAAGGTATAACCGCCACAGAGTCGAACACAGAAAAATATGACCACCACAAAGCTAAGTTATAACCACCACAAAGCTGAGGTATAACCACCAGAAAGCCAAGGTATAACCAACAACTTCAACCCCAAGCTCGAACCAGGATCACAAGTGCTCGAACCAGGACCACAGACGCTCCATAACCCAAGACTAAGCACGCGAAGGGCGTAACTGGATGTGTCGAGCATCGAAGCATCGAAGCACAAAAATCGGTCAGGAAAACGCATAGTGACCAAGCCCGGAGTGAAAAATGAGGCTTGTTCGAGAAGGCTCCAATAATGAGTAGGATGCCACCAGTTGTTGCAACCCTAAACTGACAGAAGAGGTTGCCCTGTACACCAAACACATGCCTGCATGCGTTGACCACCTATCGTACAGCCCGCATGCAGTCCAGGTGGCGTGACGAAACATATTCATAGACATGTCCATCTACTAACGCCTCTTCCATATTCCATCGAATGACTCAACTATCGACAACCATTACTTTTGTTTTGTACTTAATACTCTTAGTACACTATTCCATCGAATGACTCAACTATTGAAAAGGTTAGTTGGGGGCACATGGCCTTGAAAACCATTTACTTGGTATGAACATTTATAGAAGTAATTGAACCATATAGGTTTGTCTCCCTGTGGGGCTACCTACCACTAGTCAAGGAAGGGAACTTCCACTAGTTAAAAATATTTACACTATTGAGCATAGCATCCTCGATAAAGCCCATTGGATGTTGATTTCAAATTATAAAAACAATCATCAAGATTTGAGCATATCCCGTGAACCACGCCAAAAGTGGTAATAATATTGTATTCAATGTTGTGGAAATAAGGTTTGGAAATCTGAACTTAACTCTATTGTGCATTTGGGATACCATATTGGTGCACACACATGTAAATAAAATATATTTTTAAGTCTATCTATATTAGTTTGTGTGGGGTTCAGTTATAATAAGGTTATTGGTTTAAATTTTAGGGGAGGGGTTGAGAATGAGAGTTATCATTTTTTTATATGTGATATTATGGTTGGCCCCTATCCCTTGGCTCATCATAGTTGACTAGAAAAAAATATATTAAGTGTATGGATGATGACTCTAAGCACTTAAGAATATAAAAAGCGCATTTCCATAAGGAATAATTACTCTTAGCTTGTTCCAGGTGGATATTGGTGAACACCCACCTATTCCATTTGAACCCCCACCATCAGTTCTTTCAATTGTTCAGTTTCAGCACAACTTACTATTTTTAGTAGTTTTTCGGGTCCTGAACTTCTGGGGCTGTTTTGAGGTCCTCAACGACGTTTTTTGGGAAAATTTGGAGCAACATGATTCATAAACCAATGTTTCTCACTCAAAATTTGTATTCCTCAAATATACCTTTCTAACGAGGTATCGAGCGCGTCAAATGGAGATTGTATGCCAAAGTTATGTCCTCGGGAAGTTGAAACACCAATTTACCCAAACGGGACCCACAATTTTGGCACTTCATCTCCTAGGGATGGTTTTGGATGTTTAGGGTTTTAAATTGTTTCTCAACAATAAATAGGCCTTCAAGCCTCTTTGTAACACAGTTCAGGGGCTGGTAGTCGACATATCTCTTCTTAGAGATACGCTACCAGTGCCCTAGCTTGTTTGTTTCTATCATGTCTGTATTGTAACACAGTGGGGAGGCCTGTAGTCATCACATCTCTTCTCAGAGATATAATACCACTGCCCTTGCTCACTCATAAATCCGTATCAGTAGTATTGGAGCAGTCTGCTCTTTCTCTGTTTTTCTTTGCATGTTCCCAACAACATGATGGGAACACACGAGCTAGGGCACTGGTAGCATATCTCTAAGAAGAGATGTGTCGTCTACCGGCCCTTGAAATATGTTACAAAGAGGCTCAAAGGACTGTTTATTGTTGAGAAACAATGTAAAACCCTAAACATCCAAAAACCTAACCCTAGGATAAGAATCGCCAAAACTATGGGTCCCGTTTAGGTAAATTGGTGTTTCAACTTCTCGACGACGTAAATTTGGCATACGATATTTTTTTGATGCAATCGATACCTCGTTAGAAATCTATATCTAAGGAATACAACTTTTGAGTGAGAAACATCCATTTGTGACCCATGTTTCTCCTGATTTTCCCAAAAAAACATCGTTTAGGGCCTCAAAACGGCCTCGGAAGTTTAGGACCCGAAAAACTACTAAAAAGAGTAAGTTGTGCTGAACCTGAAAAATTGAAAGAAATAATGGCAGGGATTCAAATGGAATAGGTGGGTGGCCACCGATATCCAGCTAGATCATTAGGGCTCCAAAACGGCTCCAGGAGTGCATGATCCAAAAACCTGCTAAAAATAGTAAGTTGTGCTGAACCTGAATAATTGAAAGAAATAATGGCGGGGATTCAAATGGAATAGATGGGTGGCCAACGATATCCACTTGGATCATTAGGGCCCCGAAACGGCTCCGGGAGTGCAGGACCCGAAAACCTGCTAAAAATATTAATTTGTGCTGAAAGTGAAAAACTGAAAGAAATAATGGTGTGAGTCCAAATGGAATAGGTGGGAGGCCACCAATATCCACCTGGATCATAGCCTCAGTTCAAACTTATCATTCTCTCTTAGGATTATTTCATTTACTTTATCAACATTTTGACATATAAGATCACTCATGAATCTCAAGTTCCATCCATTTGACAACATTTAAATCAATGGTGGCATTTAAATCAAAGCTAAGTGTGTCAAAGTATTAGAAAAAATAGTTTGTGGCATTGTAGCCAACTTCAATCTATTATTATTATTATTGAACTTTATGTAGTTTGAAATGGTGATAAATAACAATCAATGATGTATTTAATTAATTTGATAACACATAAGCATTATTATTACTCCACTTTTGAACATCTTTTATCTCATGGTATAGATTTATTTTAATCTCATTTACATCATCCTAACAATTGAACATCTACTCAATACTTTCAATGGATTTTGTTGTTGATTATGTAGGTGGTGGCCTCTTCCACACTTCTAACATATAAAGTGATAATCTACATGTTGATATTGTCGATGGTAACTTTGTCAAATGAACTAGGAGACAATGCCTATTGTCTACTAGTTTTTAACCCTCCTTAGGCTTTTTCTCAAATCCATCCTCAAATCCCCTACCACTATCCTTATGCTTGCTTTAACTTCTCTTTTTGTGAAATTTATATTTTTTTATAAGTTCTGGCAGGCAATAAATTAGAATTTTAATCTCATTTTATACACCTTCATGTCCCCAACATAATTTATTCTCTTGTGTATGTAAATTGAAAAATAAAATTACATTTTGAAGAGGAAACATCTTAATAGTGCCCATGTTTTTTATAATTATTTCGTTATATAGTTTTCACACTGTTAGGAATCTGTAATTTGCAAGATTGGCAAAGTCAAATTGCAGAGACAACATTATTTAACCCACTTTGGGATTCTAGGATCTAGCCCTCCTGAATCCAGAGAGGGATCTCTCCAATAAGTGCAAAGATTGGATTTATCCTTAAGGCTTTTGGGGTTGTGATATTAGGCTAGTTATGAAGAGTGAGGATTTTTGTTTGTTTTGGATGGTTGAGCATGATTTATTAGTTGAGTGGAAAGTCCTAAATGGAAAGAGTTTCAAAGGTGTGAAGTTGCAAGCAATCAAAACAAGCTTTGGCTGATTAGATAGAGATAACACTAGTTTTAGTCCATTAGGCTATGGAGTCATAGTAGGATTTAATTGAAACACCAAGGTTCAAGAGTGGTCCATAGGGCAAGTCATCTATGTCTAAGGATCTCTTTAAAGTTGATTTTATGGAATGAAATGATACAAGAAGAAGGGGAATTAAACAAATGTAGAACAAAGAACAGTCTAAGATCTGGTAAGTACTTCGAAACTATCCAGCTTTTGGCATACGCTTAAGAAAGACATAAAAGCAATCTAAGATCTGGTAAGTACTTCGAAACTAGCCAGCTTTTGATACACTTTCAATAGAAAAAATTTAAAACATAAAGGGAAACTTTTCAAATCTACTGTTGGAGAAGAAAAATAGAGGACATGGCTAACCATAGACTTCCCTAGTTCATTCTTTAATTGGCAAACTTATCAAGACAACACATAAGATAACAAAGAATAGTCTAAGATCAGGTAAGGACTTTGAACCTATCCTACTTTCAACATACTCTAAGGGAAACTTTCAGAACTACCTTTGGAGAAAGAAGCTAGAAAACAGGGCACACCATCACTTTTCTAGTCTAACCTTACTAAGCAAATAATGAAAATAACATCCAAGAACAATGTTTAAAGTAAACAGTAGGATGAGGGAACGCCGACATTCCTGACTGCTTGACTGTATTCAATCATTCTTAAATAACACAATTGTAAGAAAACATTCAGATAAAGCTTATCAGTCAAAGAAGGGTACTGTAAACAATAAATCCTAACTCTATGCTTGCTGTTCTTTATCAGAGAAAATGGACAAAATGGAAACAAAAGTAAAATAACAATTTATAATAAGAAAAAACATCACCGTTGACATAGACCAGGATCCAATAAATCAACGTGTATTTGATACTTCAAACCAGTTATAATCTTCAAGACCAATGTTTCAGTTCAACAATCACCTTCACTTCTCAGCCTAACTTATTAGATCACAAACAGAGCTTTAAGAGCCTTTGAACACTATTTACAAGTAGAATATTTGAGCACAAGTATATTTCAAAGTTCCGCAACCAACATTGTTTCATATTCTACATGAGTATTTATAGAAGATATGAGGAGGTGGAGAGGGATAAAAGATCTCCCAGGTTCAATTAATACAGATAAATGCTTCTCGACCTTTGAGGGGCTTGATGGAGAAGTTTACAGATGTTTTGTCTGTATTAATTTTTTTACATTTAAGAATTAAGCTCAGTGGAGAGCTTTTGCTGACTTTACGGCTCTGTGCTAGCTATGTAATAACTATGCTGATATTTTTGCATTAATTTCTTTGGCTGAATTAACTTTTGGACTACGTTGAGGCAAATATCTTCTTTTCTGATCATAACTCAGCCCCTATTGAATGCTTTGAGGCTATAGGTGGCAGTGGGTAGCTGAGAGGAATCAATTAGCCTTTGTAGTGGTGGTGGAGACCTTTCTGTCTGACAAATTCTTTTGATTTTCCCTTAACTGTATTTAATTTAATGGATTAGGCTTTTGATAATCAATCTTAGCCGTAAGCCATTAAACTGTGTAATCAACGTTTAATTCTCCATCTCTGCTATGTTTGGGTCTTCGACACTGATACTTTTTTGATTTTACTGTGTCTTGTTGATGTGCAGGTATCGCAGAGGGTTAATATGGCATCAATGCCCATGAAGCATCGACGAAACGTGAAGTTGAACCCTGCTTAATGATTTCCCTTTGATAAGTGAAAACCCAGAGGATCGTCATCCTCGTCTTTCATTTTCTTTAATATAATGGAAATACCATTAACACCTGCAAAATACAAAAAACAATTAAGAAATCCTGCATAGTGGGCAAAAACTGCTTTGGAGGCTTTGGGAAGAGCAAGGCCGTTGGATGAGGGCATCCAACGGTGGAGATTTGTTCACAGGAGGTTAAAGAGGAAATCGGGGGAAAGAATTAAGTCAGATCCGTCGTTCTACAGTGATCGATAGTTAGGATTAATTGGGTGGAATATAATGCAAAGGTTCATATTATAATAAAACAACGGATGATGTGAAGAAATATAAAGGGAAAGGGAAAAAATCCCTTGGCATAAGAAATCTATTGTAAAACTAAGATTGGGGTTTCGGGATGATCGTAGGTCGTCGGATGAGATCGGCCCACAAGATCAACGGCTGTGATTTCCTTTAGAAATCCCTTGGAAAGGTGGAGGGCGATAGTGTAACGAGAGATTAGATCTAAGCCGTTGATCTGCAGAGATTAATGGCGGGGAGTGTGCGCGATAACATATAGTGTAAATGGGGAAAATGGTTTCGGGTGAGAAAACCATGGGTTTCACGCGATGGAAAGGTGGGTAGGCGGTTTCACCTTTTTGAATGCAATATGCATTAGAGGCCACCACGTGGATTTTGAATACTGCCCATATCGCGCAATTTTGGATCATTATCCTTCGGACCAATGCGAAAATACGTGTCAGCCGTCAGATCAAGGGTCTCAGATCGGACGATCGGGGAGTGAGAGCGATATCGACAAGATGCACGAGCGGAAGCAGGGGGGCGAATTTAATCCAAGCCGTTGGATCAGATTTGGACGGCGGAGATCAAATCTAGGTTAAGAATGAAATAATACACGAGTGAAGAAAAGGTCAATATGGGCCATTGATATGCAGAGATCAACGGCTGTGGTTGGACAAAAACATTACACAGAGGGGTACATGAATTTTAACTAAGGTTGGGAGGAAGGATCTGGATCGTCGGATGTTGACACGTGGACAACCCAGATGCAATCGGGGCTTTGCGATCGGCAGGGGAAAAAAATGAATGGTGCCAATGCGATTGAGTGATGGTCGTCGATCTGAGGATCATATCGACGGTGGGAAATGAATCGGAGGAGTTAAGGCAGAGGAAAGGGCTTATGATCGGAGTAAACAAGGGTCGTCGGATCGGAGATGGCGGATAGATCTGACGGCCGAGGATCAATCGGGGATCGCCAATCGGGGGGCGGGGGGGGGGAATAAAAACGATATGAAATGCACCCTTTGAATTTTTCCGACGCGATACTGCGCTGTTCATCCGATCATTTCAGATCAACGGTGGGGATTATTTCAAAACATGAACCAGCGGATTTTAGATCAAACTTACGAAAAAGTGGGTTTATGAATTTACAAAGGAAAAATGCATCGAAGATGGGTTATTTACAAGGTTTAGGACCCGATTGTGAGCCCAAGGGTTATATGAAGCAACAAAAAAGGCTCGGGGCTAATAACCAAAGGCTAATCGCATCGGAAGTTTTATAAAGGCCAAAAGACTCATGTTTTTTGTTTGTTTCCGATGCGATAAGCACCAAAAGAGCTTATCACTTGGTTCTAGCACCAGGACATATGTGGGGAAGTAGTTAGGACTTAGCCCAAAGGGGCTTAAGTCTATAATACAAAAAAGGCTTATTCTTATGAAAATTTTCAAATTTTTTGATGGATTTGGGGGTTTCGACAAAGTTCAAAAGTGAGTTTTAAACTTTGTAAAATGGATCTTATGAAGGGGAAATGGGGAAAGATGGAAAATAATGGAATTCCATGGGAAAAAGGGAATGAAAAAATGAAGGTTAGTTTTGAAGTGGAGGGAGGGGGGAAAATGGATTTTGCAACAGTCTTTTCTTCATAAAACCAGCAGAATTTCTGAGTTTAAAAATAGAAAACAACAGTGAAGATTTAAACCGAGGGCAGGATGTCTTCATGAGGCTTCAAGAGATAATTTTTTTAGAAATAAAACTTGTGTTGGGAAAAATACTGAGAGGGGGGTGAACTCAAAGATTTAGGACTTACTCAAAACTTTTTACTTTTTCTTACTTCAAAACACATACGCGACTTTCCTGAAGCCAACTCGCGTATACACGCGGATATACTTAATAAAACATGCGTATGTCCAACAATATTATTATGCAGATAATTCTTCACTTATATCATTCCATCATTCATTCATTAGATGTTCAATAAACAGTAAGCATGAGCAGTAATAAGAGAATAAACCATCACACATAAGCAACACACATGAACACCAGGATTTTAGGTGGAAACCCAAGTCGGGAGAAAACCACTGCTGCCGTTGTCTCAGCCTTCAATATTTTATTATAGAGAAAACATCTTACAACCATGTACTGGTGCAGGCTCATACCAGCACGCAAGCACCCACCTGCAGAAGGCTACAACCTTCTCTCGTTTACCAGCCTCTCCTGGAAGGGAGCTACGACCCCTTGAACTCGTTTACCAGCCTCTCTTGGAAGGGAGATACAACCCCCTGAACTCATTTACCAGCCTCTCCTGGAAGGGAGCTACAACCCCCTGACTAAAGGCTTCGACCCTCAGCACCACTGCAGACCACGTTTCATCAATTTTCAAATTGGATCCAACAGCTCCAACACAACCCTTCACTCTTCAACAAACATACTTTGCCCAATGCTACAAATAGAACAGTGAACCCACTAGAACCAGAATATCAGAGTTAACCCAAACTTCAGAACAGACATTCAGAAACGCATTCAACTTTGAGACCCCATTAATTCAGATTCCATACGTGCTTTCAGTATATCAGACCCGCGTATGTACGCGTGTTTCATAAGACTAACCAGTGTATACTTCAGTAAATTCTTCAAATAAACCCTAACTGCCCATACGCGCTTTTGTCTGAATAGAGCCGCGTATACACGCGCTTTTCACGAACCGAACCTGTGTATATGTCTATAAAAGATAAATTTTGCAGAACAGACCAGATCTATGAACGTACCCAGATTTCTTCAACTTCTTTAACAGATTTGCGCCAGTCTTCATCACTTTCAGATCATCCAAGAGATTCACCATTTCAAGATCTAGAGATCTCTTAACCTTCATCATGTTCACAGATGCATCAGGATTCAGATCTACTGGCCAAGAGCAAGTAGTTCAACAATGCAAAAGACATACTTCACAGTGAAGTATTCATTAACGCCTTGTGACACCATGCACCCCATTTGCACAATGAATTTCTTCTCCTTATAGAGGTTTACCCTTTATCAATACCATGAGCCAAAACCACATTACTTTCGATGGTATTCCTGGACGGGGTCACATAGACGAATCATTACTCAATACAATGGGTCAATACCATGGTGGTTACCCCTGGTTTTACATATTTAGAGTGCTTTTGCCCATACGCGACTTGGCACGTTATTTCCCGCGTGCATACGCTACTTTGTCTAGACAAATCCGCGTATGCCTTGAGACATACTCTTTTCATCATGTTATAGCACATACTGACATTCCTTCCATCATTACCTTCTGTACTCATTGTATATACATCAGATTTACATCATTTAACAAGTTCATCAAGACATATTCCATCAGGGACAACTTCATCAAGTAGGTTGCCATCATCTTCATCAAGTGGGTTGCCATCAAGGACAACACTCAGCATCATATTGCCAACAATTCCCCCCTTTGGACTTGATGGCAACCACGATGGTGTTTGATCACCACAACAGATAGATACATTAAGAATACAATGACACCATGTCACTCTTGACACCATTCTTTCGCTTTATTCAAACACCATGTCACTCTCCCCCTTTGACATCAAGGGCAAAGGGCGGACCAAAAGGTAAGCGTTCTGCAGATCTGATGTACACTGAAGTGACCATGCTCCCCTTGAGTTCATGCTGAACCTACAAAAAAATTTTTCAATGAAGTACATGACTTTATCACCAATGGCTCATACTTACATCAATGATCCAACCAAATGGATTTACATAAGAGACTCAAGTACCCAACCAAGTGGGTTTACACATTTTGACTCAACTACCCAACCAAGTGGGTTTACAAAATGAACAAGTCATTACATGACTGAATATTACAATTTTACATCATAGATCTCATCATGACCTTTTCATCAAATTACAAATATGACCTTTTATGACCACTACCAAGAAGACCTCAAAAGAGATCATGTTTCAGAACCATCATAATGCCAACAATGCATTATACTCAACAAGTCTAATGCTCCCCCTGAAAAATGTACATCCAAGCATCTTTTCCATATGACCAAGGCTCCTCCTTAGCTTGTGCATCCTGAACACTTTCAACAGCAATTCATCAGCAACAATCTCTGCATGATCTGTCCTTATCTCTGAATCATAAGACTTCTATCTCATCCATGTGTAAAAGCAAGGAATACTCTTCAGCAAAAAGAAAACAGGGCTCATTCATATTCTCATCATAAGAAACCATGTATCATTTCATCATCATTTAGAACTAAATAATAAGTAGATACAGTGCCAATAATACAATCATTAATAGTTAGACTGATGCTCCCCCTGAACCTGTGCTCCTGATCTTCAGCTGTCATACAAATTTTCTTGTCACAAGTGCATACGCGACTGTCTCCATTGTAACTCGCGTGTATACGCGGATTTAGTTCACTGAACCCGCGTATGGTAAGTGAAACATTGAAAGCTTCACATTCCTTCATCTCCCCCTGAAGTTTTCCCACCTGTACCTGTCTTCTTCACATCAGATGCTCTGTCAGAAATAAATATAACCAGAATAATGATAATCATCATACATTGCTCCCCCTGTGATGATACATTACTAATCTCTATAATGTATCTCACATCATTCATGCAGTCATTATGAGAAATAAGCTTTAGAAGCGGATGACTGCAGTAGGGTCAATATTCCCTACGTTTCTGACCGGTCTTCCTTCCTTTTCCAGCTTTGCTTGAAGTTTCTTATTGTGTGCTAGAAATTGTTCAATTTCTCAGATCTATTCATCCTGCATTCTTTTTCTACATGTCCATACTTGTTACAGGCATAACATCTTGCATGACCATAAAAGTAAGCATATGGATCATAATGTGTTTTTCTATACTTTCTTCTATTGCAATCAGCTGCTTTATGACCATACTTGTTGCATGAAAAACAATATCCTTTAAAGAACCCATAGTACCTTTCTGTATAGAATCTGTTTGTTTGTGACTGAAACAATCTTCTTCTGCAATTTGCTGCAACATGCCCATAATTATGACATTTAAAGCATTCAACATTGTTGATCAAAGGAGGGAATGATTTCTTTTGAGAGTTCATGATTGTCGGTTGACCTTTTGCTTCTTTCAACACTTCAGGCTTTGCATTGATATCCTTTGAATCTTTAGCACTTCCTTGTGAACTAGATTCTCCTTTAACAGTTTCATGAAAACCAAGACCAAGTTTAATAGAAGGAGACCTTTGACTAATAAGAATATTGTCTAGAATCTTAGTACTATCTTGAAACCTCAAGAGTTTATCCTTTTCTTCTAATTTACCTTTGAGAATGTTTACCTCAACCTCCAATTTTTGGCATTGCTTCATCATGATTTCTTCAACCCTTTTTCTTTCTTCTACTTGATCATTCAAATTTAAGATCTCTTCTTTCAACCCATTTTCTTGCTCTTCAAAGATTTGTAAAAGTTATTCATTCTTCTTATTTGATTTTTCCAGATTTGTTTTGAGCGAGATGATTTCTGCTTCACGTCCTTTCTTTTCAAATGATTGTAGAAGTTCTTCATTCTTCTTATTTGATGCTTCAAGGTCTACTTTCAGAGAGATGATTTCTGCTTCAAGTCCTTCACTGTGATTGGTTACTTTGTCCTGCAGTCTTTGATACATTTCTATCTGTCCCTTCATTGTTTCTATCTGTTCATTCAATCTAGAGATCACATCCTTGAGGATAGATTCCCTCTTTTTAAATTGATCCCAAAAATTACTTTCATCATTGATCTTGAGATTTTCTTCTAGAATTATATTGTTACTTTCACTATCTTCATCATTGCATGCACAAGTGAGTGGATTACAAGAACAACAATCAATACCTGTTTCCTCTTCTTCATTTTCTGCTGCACATGTTTTCTAAGATATCTTCTTTTCTTGAGTAGCCTTCTTCTTTTGCTTCTTTTCCATGAGCACTAGCAGATCTTGGTCAGAATATTCTTCATCTTCACTTGACATTTCATTATTATCTTCATTTGCATAATAACTCTTTCCCTTTTCAAATTGTTTATAAGGACATTTAGCAGCATAATGACCCACTCTTCCACAATCAAAACATTTGAAGGGAAGCTTACCTCTGAATCTTCCAGTACCTGGTTGGAGTCTTCTCACAAAATTTGCTTCTTCTTCTTCTGATATATAACTTGATTCCTTGACAACTTCCTTTTCTTTTCCTTTTGCACACACCTTAAAGGAAGCTTCTTTGATTTGAGAGGGACCTCCTTGTCTCATTTCATAAGCAGTCAGAATACCATGTAGTTGAACAATAGTAAGAGTTTGCAAATCTTGCCTTTCTTCAATAACTGATACTTTTGACTCAAATTTTGAAGTTAAAGATCTTAAGAATTTTTCCACCAGAGTAGTATCGGTTATGGTTTCACCCAAACTTCTCATACAATTTACAATATCATCTAGATGTAAAAAGAAACTGGCAATACTCTCATCACTATGCATCCTGAAATTTTCATATTCAATTCTGAGAGTTTGGAGTTTTGCACTTTTTACCTTTGTATCTCCTTCATAGCTCAGAATGATTTTGTCCCATATTTATTTTGCTGAATTTAGCTGCATCACTTTAGAAAATTCTGGTTTAGACAGGCTTCCTAATATGACATTGAAGGCTTTGGCATTGATTTCATATTTCTTACTTTCTGCTGCATCAGTAGGAATACTTGCCGGATACTGATAACCTCCTTCCACGATTGCCCATACTTCTGCACCAAGACTTTGCAGATATGCTTTTGTTCATATCTTCCAAAATAACAGATTGTTTCCATTGAATAGAGGTGGCCTTATAGACATTAACCCTTCATGACTTCTCATTTCGACGGATCTCCTTCAAGCGATCAAGCTTCTACAGAAGGACCAGCTCCGATACCAATTGTTGGGAAAAATACTGAGAGGGGGGGGGGGGTGAATCAGTATTTAGGGCATACTCAAGACTTTTTACTTTTTCTTACTTGAAAACACATACGCGACTTTCATGTAGCCAAATCGCGTATACACGTGGATATACTTAATAAAACATGTGTATGTCCAGCAATCTTATTATGCAGATAATTCTTCACTTATATCATTCCATCATTCATTCATTAGATGTTCAATAAACAGTAAGCATGAGTAGTAATAACAGAATAAACCATCACACATAAGCAACACACATGAACACCAGGATTTTAGGTGGAAACCCAAGTCGGGAGAAAACCACCATTGTCGTTGTCTCAACCTTCAATATTTTATTATAGAGAAAACATCTTACAACCATGTAATGGCGCAGACTCATACCAGCACGCAGGCACCCACCTGCAGAAGGCTACAACCTTCTCTCGTTTACTAGCCTCTCCTGGAAGGGAGCTATGACCCCTTGAACTCGTTTACCAGCCTCTCCTGGAAGGGAGCTACAACCCCCTGAACTCATTTACCAACCTCTCCTGGAAGGGAGCTACAACCCCCTGACTGAAGGCTTCGACCCTCAGCACCACTGCAGACCACGTTTCATCAATTTTCAAACTGGATCCAACAGCTCCAACACAACCCTTCACTCTTCAACAAACATACTTTGCCCAATGCTACAAACAGAACAGTGAACCCACTGGAACCAGAATATCAGAGTTAACCCAGACTTCAGAACAGACATTCAGAAACACATTCAACTTTGAGACCCCATTAATTCAGATTCCATACGTGCTTTCAGTATATCAGACCCGCGTATGTACGCGTGTTTCATAAGACTAACCCGCGTATACTTCAGTAAATTATTCAAATAAACCCTAACTTCCCATACGCACTTTTGTCTGAATAGAGCCACGTATACACGCGCTTTTCACGAACCGAACCTGTGTATATATCTATAAAAGATAAATTTTGCAGAACAGACCAGATCTATGAACTTACCCAGATTTCTTCAACTTCTTCAATAGATTTGCGCTAGGTCTTCATCACTTCTCTTCAGATCATCCAGGAGATTCACCATTTCAAGATCTAGAGATCTTGAACCTTCATCATGTTCATAGATGCATCATAGATTCAGATATATCAGTTAAGAGCAAAGTTCAACAATGCAGATATACTTCAGAGTGAAGTATTCATTAACGCCCAGACCATGCACCCCCATTTCACAATGAATTTCTTCTCCTTATATAGGTTTACCCTTTATCAATACCATGAGCCAAAACCACATTACTTTCGATGGTATTCCTGGACGGGGTCACATAGACGAATCATTACTCAATACAATGGGTCAATACCATAGTGTTTACCCCTGGTTTTACATATTTAGAGCGCTTTTGCCCATACGCGACTTGGCACATTATTTCCCGCGTGCATACGCTACTTTTTCTAGACAAATCCGCGTATGCCTTGAGACATACTCTTTTCATCATGTTCTAGCACATACTGACATTCCTTCCATCATTACCTTCTGTACTCATTGTATATACATCAGATTTACATCATTTAACAAGTTCATCAAGACATATTCCATTAGGGACAACTTCATCAAGTAGGTTGCCATCATCTTCATCAAGTGGGTTGCCATCAAGGACAACACTCAACATCATATTGCCAACAACTTGTTCCTTGAAGGCTCCAAAGATGATTTAGCCACCTTTTGATATAACAAATTTTATAGGTGGCTAACAGTGGCTCCAATTGGGGATGGTGCCTTCTTAAAGGCATCAAGAACTTCAGACTAGCATTCTCTGGGAGGTTGATCAATGCGTCATCCATTAGGCTGCAACCTTCCTTTCTTGGATGACCCCTTCTATTTTGGAAAAATGTTAGCAGCCATGAAAACAATGGAACTTCATCAACACAACCTTTCTACCTACCCCATCCTAATGATCTAACATTTTTTCTTATTTAGAGTGCACTTGGATGGGAAAACTCTCTTACAACATTTTATTCTTTTGAAAGCAAAAAATCTAATCTAAGTCTACTCCTTGTTTCTCCATGAACTCAGATTGAACTGTTGAGTTCATATGCTTCTCTACCTAGACTACTATCTGTTGGGATTAAACTGTCCAACATATTTTCATTCTCTAACTTCTAAAACAGAAATTTAAAAGCTTACAAGTCAGGATTGAACCATCCAACTTGCAGCTGATCTATGGCTTAAAAAACAAGTTGCACATAGATTTTATTTGACAGAAATTTAAATCAAAATGGAAGGCTTAAGATCTGAAAGTTCAAAGCACAACGTTCTCTTTTCCTCAGCTCTATTTTTGAGTTTATTCGAGCTATTCTTCTTTGTTTCTTTGGTTCAGATTTTGAGCTGATAAGAACCAATTTTACCTCTGTTTTTAGACTCAGATTTAAAATAGATGGGAGTCATTCTTCTTTTGGACATTTAGGTTCAGATTTTGATCATGTTTGAACCTTTAATTTCTAGCCTAATCTACTTAACTGATAAGCCATGAGTAAGCTGTTTGGCAGATCGAATTCATTAACCTATCAGCAGTCAATTTAAAACTAAATAGTCATGATTAGGCTGTATGAATAATTAGAAGTGTGTTTTTCAGGAGTGGCATTTGAGCTTGCACACTTTCAGAATTTGTTTCTCTTTTTTGGTATGGGGTTGTACCTTTATTGTTTCTACAATCTGCCCTCTTTTCTTTCTTTTACTGTTTTTGTATTTTTTGTTTTTGTAACTTTGAATGCAATGATGGATGAAATATTTATAATGATAAAAAAGATAAAAAGGCTTCAAAACATGGGATGGTTCAAGAGAAGTAATGTTTGAGCATCATGCCATTGATAGGACCCCTAGACAATTTTGATCCATTCAACTCCTGCAAAAGAAAGGCATTATTACCGGCAACAGAATGAATGAGATAAGGGCCAAGCCATAAGTTGTCAAATTTCCCATGCTTTCCCTTGTCTTCTCTCCTTGAGTCCGACTTTAAAACTTTGTCCCCAACATGGAAATTGCTGGCCTTTGTCCTTCCGTCAAAAAGCTTTTTGATGCTGTCTTGCTTTTGTAATGCTTTGTTATAAACCTCCTCTCTGATTTGCTGAAGGTGTATAGTCTGATTTATTCTTCTGATCATGTCATTATCTTCACATTGAAACTCTTGAATCAACTTCATAACTGGCACACCAAGGCTGGTTGGAAAAATTGCATCAGTGCTATACACAAGCTGGTAGGGTGACATCCCAATAGATTTCTTCAATGTTAATTTGTCATCCCAAAGTGCATGTACAAGCTTTGTGTGCCAAGACTTCTTATTGTCCTCCAACAGCTTCTTGATTATATTCGCCAAACTCTTGTTTGAGGATTCTGCTAGTCCATTACCTTGAGGGTAATAGGCAGTGGAATGCCCCAATGTTATCTGATATTTGTGACAGAACTCAACCATCTTCTTTGATCCAAATGTTTTTGCATTCTCAGTGATGATCTTGGTAGGACATCCAAATCTGGAGAGAATATTAGTCTCCATGAATTTTATAATGACAGAATCATTAGCTTGCCTACAGGGGATGGCTTCTATCCATTTAGTGAAGTGGTTTGTTGCAGTGAGAATCCATCTATGCTGGGCAGATGATGGTGGATGGATCTCTCCTATGAAGTCAAGTCCCCACTGTTGAAAAGTGGCTTCAATAGTGATCAGATGTAGAGGTAAGGGAAACAACTTTATATTGCCTTCAAACAGTTGACACTTATGGCAGGCAATTATCATCTTGTGTACATCAAGAAAGAGAGTAGGCCAGTAGTAACCAACCCTTAGGATCTTGTTGGATTTTGTCTTCCAGTAGAGGTGGCCTCCACATTCTCCTTCATGGAACTCGTGCTTAACCTTCTCTGCATCATACTCAGGCAAACATTTAAGAAATATACCACTTGCATTTTTCCAATAAAGACATTTATCTACAATGCAATATTTTACAGCTTTTAACTTTAGGAACCTTGCCTTTGTTTTTTGTCAAACCAGGAGGTGTATTAAAATTAAGCAAAACATAAAGAATATCTGCATACCAAGAGGAATGGTTTTCAATAATGGGAGTTGAGATTTCCTCTTGTTCATCCAAAGCATTAATCATATTAATATCAAGAACTTCAAAATTTGATTCTGCCATTAATCTAGCTAGACCTTGGCCTTTGATGAGCTTAGTGGGCTTTATCTCTAGATCATATTCAAGAATAACAGCTATCCACTTACCTCTCTTGCCATATGGATCCTGGGTTAGAATGTCTTTGACAGTTGAATTTGGGACAAAGGCAACGATGCGTGAGTGAAGGATGTATACTCTGAAGTCTTTCAAAGCTTTGACCAAAGCAAAATATTGCTTCTCCATGATGTTGTACTTCAAAGAGGCATCCCTCAATGCCTTGCTAAAGAATGTGATAGGCTGCTCTTGTCCTTGTATATTTTTCTGTAAAAGGACAACAACTTTTGTATGTTCTGATGAAAATGAAAAAATATAAAAATCTTTTGAAAAATCAGGACTGATTAAGACTGGTGTTTTGGTTAACGCTTGTTTCACCAGCTCAAAGGACTTCTTTGCTTCCAAGGTCCATTTTATCCCTTGCTCCTTCTTCAGCATGTTTGTAATGTTTCTAAGGAGCTCAGCCAAGTTGGGTATGAATCTTCTCAAGAAGTTAATCTTTCCAATGAAAGATTGTAACTCCTTGATATTTCGAGGGTGAGAGATTTGTAATATGGCCTCGATCCTCTTTGGATCTATCTTAATACCCTCTTCTGAAATGATGTGCCTAAGAAGTTTACCTTCTTGGAGACCAAACAGTGTCTTCTTAGGGTTTAAATATATCCCAAACTTTCTGCATTTCTTGAATACTTTTCTCAAGTGTTCTAAGTGCTCTTCATCTATCTTTGAAAAAATAGTAACATCATCAAGGTAAATAATGATGAAGTAGTCCAGTTCTTCCGAGAATGCTATGTCCATGGCTCTTTGGAATGTTGCACTAGCATTCATTAGATCAAAGGGAATTTTCACATACATGAAAGTGCCCCAAGGTGTAGTAAAAGCTGTCTTTAATTGATCATCAGGATGAACTAAAATATGATTGTATCCTGAATAGCCATCAAGCAAAGAAATTCTTTTGGACCCAACTACCCTTTGTAAAATATGGTCCATCTTGGGTAAAGGGTAGTTGTCCTTGAGTGAAACTTTGTTTAAGTCTCTAAAGTCTATACAAGGTCTATTCTCTCCTATTTTCTTCCTAACTGACACCAGATTAGACACCCACTCAGAATATCTAATAGGTACAATAATACCTGCTTCATACATTTTCTTGATCTCCTTCTCAACCAAAGGTAGTTGAACAGGGTTGATTCTGCGCAGCTTCTGTTTGAATGGATTTTGGTTTTCCTTGAGAGGGATTTTATGCTGAATTATTTCAGTGTCATAGGATTTTAGATATTCGTAACTCCAAGCAAAAACATCAGAAAATTCTTTAAACAGATCTATGTATTTGAGTTTAATGTGAGCTGGTAAAGTCTTAAACAGTTTAATCATCATTGGTTTCAGTTCACTGCCTATATTACATTCCTCCACTTCAGTCTCTACAGGTTCCAGTTTTGTCTTCTTGGCCACATCGTTAAAATCAAACAACTCTTCTAAAGGGGCTACCCCTTTGGAAAACTTTGATCTTTTGACTGCAGGGTCTCTAGGTCCTCTATTTCTGACTCTGCAATCATTTTTGTTTTGTTTTCAAGTTTGCTAGATAGTAGACTAATATCAGCAAGCTCAGGAGTCTTTTCTTCTTCATCAAGAAAATTTTCTTCACTAGGGTAGTCTGTTTCATAGTCTGAATCTGAACTGGGTAGTTCGAATTCATTTCTGAACTGCATGAAGTCTTCTATTTGTTTGTCCTCGTCGAACACTTGCCAATATCTCTCGTTATCAGGAACGACTAGTCTAAATTTAATCTGATTTGTGCATTCTTTAGTTTCATATGGCATTAAACATGTTCTAGTATCAAAAGCGAGGTTGTGGGCACCAATATTTTCCTTTCTGGGAACAAAAATCAATTGGGATTCCTCAAAAGTTTTTAATAAATCCATGACATCGTTTCGATAGGCCCTAAGTCTAGGGTGATTAGCACTGTATTCCCCATTGAGTTGCCTAATGATTAACTCTAAATCCCCATAAAATTTAATTCTCTTGGCTCCTAACTTTTTCAACAAATGCAAGCCTAAAAGCAGGGATTCATATTCCGCTATGCTATTCGAACACTGAAAGTTTAATCTGTAGGAAAGGATTTTTGTGTGGTCGTTCTCAGTGTTGTGTATCCAGACCCCTGCACCAGCATTGGTCCTAGTACATAACCCATCAAAATGCATACTCCACAGAGGATTAGTTTCGAGTTTATCATTTGGGTTACTATCCTCTTCAATAAGTGTGCCATCGAATTGTTTTTGAAGGTCATCACACTGTTGAACTTGTTTTAACTCCTCAGATTTTTTATTGGGTTGAGGACTGCTTTCTTGAATCTCAACGTTTAAAAGCAAAGGACACATGATTTGCAGCTCAAGGCCTGTGTTTTGTTTGCTGGAGTTTACAGGTTCAACAAACTATTTTGACACTCCTACATTATCTTCTTCCTCCTCTCTATCTGTCATTAAATTAGACAAGGTGACTTTCTCATTGAAGTTTTCATCATTGAATAGGATAAATGAATCAAGGCTTGTGTTTACAGAATATAGAGGAGATTTTTGTGGTCTATCTTGGCTAGTGACCATGTACTGCATATGGGACTCCCTATAAAGTCTTCTTGTCTGATTAAACACAGGGATGGTTGCATAGTTCATGTCCATCTGCATAGTTCCTTGTAACTTAGCCCCCCAAGACCTAGATAATAGCATTCCATACTTTGGGGGCACATCAGCCACAACGATATCCATTACTAGACATTTGGCTAGAATCTGGGCTAAGTTAACGCATAGATCTTTGATTAATCCTAAACATTTTTCTCTGCTTGAGTCAAAGGAGTAGAGGTCTTTTTAAGGTCTGGTGATTTCAAGTCCAAGGCTCTCCATTACAGCTTTGGGCATTAAATTGTGAGAGGCCCCAGAATCATGCATAGCATTGTGCAAAATCTTGTCACGAACATTTAAACTAACATAAAAAGGAGGAACAAGTCCCTCTTGATATCTACCTTCAATCTTGGGACCAAAAATGATCTTTGGTTGGTCATCGTTAAGATTGACAATGTCATTATTCTCCTCTATGTTTAAAGCCTTCAAAATTTGGGTTCTATACACATTTTGGGCAGCTAGTTCTGTTAAGGGAACAAAGATTTTGATTTTTGAAATTTCCTGCTCCAAACTAAAAGGGATTTGATTCTTTGTAGTACTTGTCTCAACTTTGTTAACTGCCATCTTATCAGCGACATCAATTTTCTGATTTGTTATATTTACATTTGTCATAATTGTTTTAACGGGAGTATTAACTGGGGTGCTAATACTGCTAAGGTTTGCACTCTGTTTTGAATTATTTTGAGTGCCTTTCTCTTTACCTTTATCAGAATTTACAGCCACTATCTTGTCTTTCTGTTTTACAATTTTCGGTTTATTTATAGTGCTGTTTGGTGAAGATTTATCAGAGGTTTTGGTTTTGGGAGTTTCTTGGTTGGTTTTACTCCTAAGGTCATATTCTTTTTGGGACTCTATGACAGCATTTTCCATGTCTTGATAATAACTTTCATCATCATCTCTTTTTCATCACAGGGCGTATACAGACCTTGTTTTCTATCATAATGAACCTCAAAGTCATCATTATCTACTCCCAGCACATTAATGTCATCTTCCTCTATTTGCTCATCTATTTCTTCAACCTCACTTACATAGTTCTGATGAAAAGGAGGAGTGATTTGTTGATCATCTTCCCTTGGTCTGTTTTGAGGCTGGTTTCTTCTAAAATTTTGATTTTGGTTCTGATTTCTGTTTTGAGGAGCTGTTTGGTTTTGACTTGCTTGTGCTCTCTCAAGAATTCTCATTTTCTTCATCATCTCCTCCATCATTATTTCCATCTTTGAGCTTGATGTGGAAGGTGTAGATTCCTCTCTAAAGGACACTCTCTTCTCATTTTTCATTCTTTCTCTTTTCTCCATCAAATTAACTTCCACAACAAGAGCTCCCTTTTGCATATATTCAAGAGTTGTAGGATCTCTTTCTCTCAGCTGATAGGCCATTTTAGGGTCAAAACCTTCAGGAAACTTGTTTAAAGCTGAGCCTTGTGGAGGTTTTAAATCTAGGGGAAGTGCATTGTATACACTGTTAAATCTAGTGCAGTAGGCTTGTACACTTTCCCCAGTGTTCCTGTGGAGGTTTTTGTAGTCAGAAAGTATCTAGAGAGGATTTTTCTTCACCTCTCATTTGTTTAAGATTGTTTGATGGAAGACTTGGAGATCATTAATACTGTGGGGGGCTAAACCTTTAAACCATTTTCTTACTTCTCCCCCCAAAATTTTAGCAAATAATCTAAGTTTGACAGAATCATCATCAATCTCATTTTTTTCAAAGTAGTCATTCATCTTATCCACATGTTGTGAAGCAGTAGTGGTATTACTGGCATCATACAATGGTATCTTGGACTGATAGTCCTGTGGGAGATTGACTAAGGGTATAGGAAGGACTAAGGGAGCATACCATGCTGCCATGATATGTGGTGGGGGTGGATTTACAAGAGGTGGATTCAAAAAAGTGAAAGTGGGTTGGAGAGGAGTGGTTTGGACAGTGGATGTAGGATGAACAGATGTGGAAGGACCAGGAATAGATTGCTGAGCTGATCTTGGATGAGAGACACCTAAATTTAGAAGGAAATGCAAATCAGGTGGTGTTGTCTCTCTGCTACTAGGATGTTCACTTGTTTCTAGTGATGAAAGTGAAGACTCAGAGTCTATCTGAATTCTATCATCAAGTGACCTAGTTCTAAAAGGATTTCTTAAGTCGACTTGTGATTGGTGTAGAGCTGCAAGATTTTCAGGAACTGAATTAGCTCTCAAGGGTGATTTGAAAACATTTGAAAATTTAATCTTAGGAGACTCCCTAAGTATAATTTCAGGGTTATCAACTATCTCTGGTGGGTTTGGGTTAGGGTAGGCTCTAGTATGAATCTTTCTAGGAGCCACTATGCTGTGTTCTTCAGACCCAACTAATCAAGAAAAGTTTAACCAAATATGACAATATTTAAGAGGCTAACTGATCTTTTTCAAGAAATATTTAATCCTAAAGCCTTCTAACTGAGTTTGAATGATGTTATGATGATTATGGGTCTTCCCAGTGGAGTCTCAAGATATATTTAGGATTGTGGAGTTGCCGGTGGAAGTTTTTAGCTTTTTTAGAGGTAAAAGGTTTTATGGTCCACCACCATGTTTATTGAATACCAATCTGAAATATTTTTGGGTTTTCTAAGTTATTTTCAGTATTTGTGGTTTCTAAGAGTGTCCTAAATATGTTTCAAACTTAGCTACGGTTATGAGACAAAGACAGTCTACTCTTATGGCTAAGCTAGCTAATCCTTCAAGGTTAGATAAGTTCTTATGAGAATCCTAGGGTTTGCCTAGTTTTTCACTAATTCAAACAAGTTTTACCATGATTACCATTTGCTTGGTAGTGCTTGAAAAGGGCTACTTGTACTCAAGGGGTTTTTGGAGTGAATATTTACTCAGTCCCTAGTCGAGTCGCCAGAAATGTTAGGAATCTGAAATTTGTAAGATTAGCAAAGTCAAACTGCAGAGACAACATTATTTCAACCACTTTGGGATTCTAGGATCTAGCCCTCCTGAATCTGGAGAGGGATCTCTCCAATAAGTGCAAAGATTGGATTTATTTTTAAGGCTTTTGGGGTTGTGATATTAGGCTAGTTATGAAGAGCGAGGGTTTTTTATTGTTTTGGATGGTTGAGCATGATTTATTAGTTGAGTGGAAAGTCCTAAATGGAAAGAGTTTCAAAGGTGTGAAGTTGCAAGCAATCATAACAAGCTTTGGCTGATTAGATAGATATAACACTAGTTTTAGTCCATTGGGCTATGGAGTCATAGTAGGATTTAATTTAAACACCAAGGTTCAAGAGTGGTCCATGGGGCAAGTCATCTATGTCTAAGGATCTCTTTAAAGTTCATTTTATGGAATGAAATGATACAATAAGAAGGAGAATTAAACAAATGTAGAACAAAGAGCAGCCTAAGATCTGGTAAGTACTTCGAAACTATCCAGCTTTTGGCATACGCTTAAGAAAGACATAAAAGCAATCTAAGATCTGGTAAGTACTTCAAAACTAGCTAGCTTTTGATACACTTTCAATAGAAAACATTTAAAACACAAAGGGAAACTTTTCAAAGCTATTGTTGGAGAAGAAAACTAGAGGACAGGGCTAACCATAGACTTCCCTAGTTCATTCTTTAATTGGAAAACTTATCAAGACAACACATAAGATAACAAAGAATAGTCTAAGATCAGGTAAGGACTTTGAACCTATCCTGCTTTCAACATACTCTAAGGGAAAATTTCAGAACTACCTTTGGAGAAAGAAGCTAGAAAACAGGGCACACCATCACTTTTCTAGTCTAACCTTACTAAGCAAATAATGAAAATAACATCCAAGAAAAATGTTTAAAGTAAACAGTAGGACGAGGGAACGCCAGCATTCCTGATTGCTTGACTGTATTCAATCATTCTTAAATAACACAATTGGAAGAAAACATTCAGATAAAGCTTATCAGTCAGAGAAGGGTACTGTAAACAATAAATCCTAACTCTATGCTTGTTGTTCTTTATTAGAGAAAATGGACAAAATGGAAACAAAAGTAAAATAACAATTTACAATAAGAAAAAACATCACCGTTGACATAGACTAGGATCCCAAAAATAAGCTTGTATTTGATACTTCAAACCAGTTACAATCTTCAAGTCCAATGTTTCAGTTCAGAAATCATCTTCACTTCTTAGCCTAACTTATTGGATCACAAATAGAGCTTCAAGAGCCTTTGAACACTATTTACAAGTAGCAAATTCGAGCACAAGTATATTTCAAAGTTCTGCAACCAACATTGTTTCATCTTCTACAGGAGTATTTATAGAAGATATGAGGAGGTGGAGAGGGGTAAAAGATCTCCCAGGTTCAATTAATACAGATAAATGCTTCTCGGCCTTTGAGGGGCTTGATGGAGAAGTTTACAGAGGTTTTGTCTGTATTAATTGTTTTACATTTAAGAATTAAGCTTGGTGGAGAGATTTTGCTAACTTTATGACTCTGTGCTAGCTGTGTAATAACTCTGCTGATATTTTTTGCATTAATTTCACTGGCTGAATTAACTTTTGGACTGTGTTGAGGCAAATGTCTTCTTTTCTGATCATAACTCGGCCTTTGTTGAATGCTTTGAGGCTACAGGTGGCAGTGGGTAGCTGAGAGGAATCAATTAGCTTTTGTAGTGGTGGTGGAGACCTTTCTATCTGATAAATCCTTTTGATTTACCCTTAACTGTATTTAATTTAATGGATTAGGCTTTTGATAATCAATCTTAGCCATAAGCCATTAAACTGCGTAATCAACGTTTAATTCTCCATCTCTGTTGTGTTTGGGTCTTCGACACTGATACTCTTTTGATTTTACTGTGTCTTGTTGATGTGCAGGTACCGCAGAGGGTTCATATGGAATCAACGCCCATGAAGCATCGATGAAACGTGAAGTTGAACCCTGCTTAATGATTTCCCTTTGATAAGTGAAAACCCAGAGGATCATCATCCTCGTCTTTCATTTTCTTTAATATAACGAAAATATCATTAACACCTGCAAAATACAAAAAAAATTTAAGAAATCCTGCATAGTGGGCAAAAACTGCTTTGGAGGCTTTGGGAAGAGCAAGGCTGTTAGATGAGGGCATCCAACGGTGGAGATTTTTTCCTGGGAGGTTAAAAAGGATAGCAGGGGAAAGAATTAAGTTAGATTCGTCGTTCTGCAGTGATCGACGGTTAGGATTAATTGGGTGGAATATAATGCAAAGGGTCATATTATAATAAAACATCGGATGATGTGAAGAAATACAAAGGGAAAGGGAAAAAATCCCTTGGCAGAAGAAATCTGTTGTAAAACTAAAATTGGGGTTTCAGGATGATCGTGGGTTTTCAAATGAGATCGGCCCACGATATCAACGACTGTGATTTACTTTAGAAATCCCTTGGAAAGGCAAAGGGCGACAGTGTAACGAGAGATTAGATCTAAGCCATTGATCTGCAGAGATCAACGGCAAGGAGTGCGCGCGATAACATATAGTGTAAATGGGGAAAATGGTTTCGGGTGAGAAAACCATGGTTTTCGTGCGATGAAAAGGTGGGTAGGGGGTTTCACCTTTTTGAACGCAATATGCATTAGAGGCCGCCATGTGGATTTTGAATACTGCCCATATTGCGCAATTTTGGATCATTATCCTTCGGACCAAGAAATTTTGAGAAAATGCGTGTCAGCCGTCAGATCAAGGGTCTTAGATCAGACGATCGGGGAGTGAGCGCGATATCGACAAGATGCACGGGTGGAAGCAGCGAGGGCAGATTTAATCTGAGCCGTTGGATCAGATTTGGATGGCAGAGATCAAATCTGGGTTAAGAATGAAATAATACACGGTCGGAGAAAAGGTCAATATGGGCCATTGATCTGCAGAGATCAATGACTATGGTTGGCCAAAAAAATTACACAGCGGGGTACATGAATTTTAACAAAGGTTGGGAGGAAGGATCTAGATCGTCGGATGTTGACACATGGACGACCCAGATGCAATCGGGGCTTTGCGATCGGTGGGGGGGAAAAAATGAATGGTGCCAATGCAATTGAGCGATGGCCGTCAATTTGAGGATCAGATCAATAGTGGGAAATGAATCAAAGGAGTTAAGGCGGAGGACAGGGCTTATGATCGGAGTAAACAAGGGCCGTCGGATCAGAGATGGTGGATAGATCTGATGACCGAGGATCAATCGGGGATCGACAATTGGGGGGGGGGGATAAAAACGATATGAAATGCACCCTTTGAATTTTGTCGACACGATACTGCACGGTCCGTCCAATCATTTCAGATCAACTGTGGGGATTATTTCAAAACATGAACCGACGGACTTTAGATCAAACTTAGGATAAAGTGGGTTTATGAATTTACAAAGGAAAAATGCATCAGAGATGGGTTATTTACAAGGTTTAGGACCCGATTGCGAGCCCAAGGGTTATATGAAGCGACAAAAAAGGCTTGGGGCTAATAACCAGAGGCTAATCGCATCGAAAGTTTTACAAAGGCAAAAAGACTCACGTTTTTTGTTTGTTTTCGATGCGATAAGCGCCGAAAGAGCTTAGCACTTGTTTCTAGCGCCAGGGCACATGTGGGGAATTAGTTAGGACTTGGCCTAAAGGGGCTTAAGCCTGTAATACAAAAAAGGTTTATTCTTATGATAATTTTCAAAGTTTTTGATGGATTTGGGGGTTTCGGCAAAGTTCAAAAGTGAGTTTTAAACTTTGTAAAATGGATCTTATGAAGGGGAAATTGGGAAAGAAGGAAAATAATGGAATTACATGGGAAAAAGGGAAGGAAAAAATGAAGGTTAGTTTTGAAGTGGAGGGAGGGGGAAAATGGATTTTGCAGCAGTCTTTTCTTCATAAAACCAGTAGAATTTCTAAGTTTAAAAATAGGAAACAACAGTGAAGATTTAAACCAAGGGTAGGATGTCTTCATGAGGCTTCTAGAGATAATGTTTTTTAGCAATAAAACTTATTCCTTGAAGGCTCCAAAGATGATTTAGCCACCTTTTGATATAACAAATTTTATAGGTGGCTAACACACACTACTAATTTTTCTCTGAACACCTTCACAACCATGATAATTTTTTTTAAAGTATAAGCTTCAAATGAAAATAAATTTAAAATATCATATGAAACTAATATTCCATTCAGGGTAGAATACTCAATGATCATTCCATTGGCATCAAGTCCACCACTTGAGATGGAAGACAAGAAATGGTTCCACACCCTAGAAGTCACAATTGCAAAAACTCTTGAAGAAAGGGGATATAATTTATGGTTTTCAAGCTCTCAATTGGAAGCCTCTAATAAGCATCTAATAGGATTTTAGGTGAACTTGGATGATAGTTTATCAAACCTTAGATGAAGGTATACTTTGAGTTTATGAAATGGCTCGATCAAGGTATTGTTGTAATCAACAAAAAATATAATCTTAAGAAAAACTAAAATAGAAAAGAAAGATACATGTGAACCAAGTCAGACCTAGCTATACTCTTGTCATTATTAAAAGACAAAAAAAAGAAAATTGTGTGACATCTAATATCAATTTATGTTAATTGATAATAAAAATGGGGACTATGCAAAGGACAAAAGGAATTATGAGCACTAATGGGTTGACAAAGATGAAGTGCAAAGGAAGGATAAAAAGAGGATGAGACAAAGATATGTATAATTGATAGAGCAACACAACAAAAATGTAGGTCAACCCATTGCCCAATATTTAATGCATCTCATTGGAGAGTCTTTAAGACATATAATGAGAGAAATTTTTGGGCCTTCACTTTGATGCCTTGTCCACTGTGAGAAGTACCCCATTTTAACCATTTTATCCCTTCCTTTGACCCCTCCCTCTTCTTTTCCTTTTAACATTTTCTCTGGTCTGGATTTATGCAAGAACACAATAAAATATAGTACTAAACATAAACACAGAGATGCAGCATAAATAAAACTTCATTTCATTAAATAACTAGAATATGCTTATAGACAGAATGGACATAAACTAGCTAGGGCGATGTGTTACATTGAAAATTGTCATCCTGACATTTTGCCATGTGTATGAGCTCATTATTACTCATAATTATCCCTTTTTCAAGTCTAACATATCAGTTCCTCATGTCAAGCCTTCAAAATCATAAAAAGTTCCTAAAAGTCTCCTAAACTTCGGTATCGCACTTTCTGGCTATCTTGCCTGCGGTCCTGCACCCAATGTTCAACTTGCCTGCATTCCTGAGCGCACTTTATCTTTATTATAGGTGCGGACCCCTGTAAGATTAAAAAGGCGCAAGTAAAATCCCAAAAATCTCAATTAAAGTAAATTCTGGAAGCTTCTAGAATGGATTTTGCGGTGGCAGAACCGCTCTTATGGAGTCCGTCCACTTACCTTATGGAGCTAACCCCTTGATGTGAGGAGCTTATCCCTTTGAAGGAGGATTCTATCCCTTCATGCTTGGAACAGAAAACCTCCTCTTGTCCACTATAAAAAGAGGCATTGGGTAGCCCCAAAGGGAGTTCAAGCTTTTAGAATATTTGAAGTTAAGTGCTGTTGAGATTTAGACTCAGTTAACTAAGACTTTGGTGAGGAGAGATTACATACCTCTATTTGTCTTGGTTGGAGGAGTGCAGAACTTGTCAAAGTAAAGGAGACTCCTACTTCGGACCCCGAAAAGTCCTGTGCAACATCAAGGCTCAGGTTGTAAGGATTTTCTTCTTTTGAAATTAATACAAATATACTCATTTTTTTCAATAAGCTTTCAATCAATGGTTTATTTCATAGATTCCTTGTTCACTATGATAAGCATGGTTTATGATGATTTGTATACAGGTGCTATGTAATATTTTTCTTTTTTGTGACTGCAGGTTTACAAGGAAAACTCCTTCAAGCGCGCGAGGGACAATAACGACTTCAAACAAGCACTGGACAAATGGTAAGTTTTTTACACCTCTATAGAGCCTTTTGTAAACCTTACATGCTTAGAGAAAGATTATTATGTTTGGCTATTTGTTGCTAGATACTTTTAGTACTAGGGAGATCGGTCTTTTCCGCAAGACGGATTAATCCATACAACAAATTGGCGACTCCACTGGGGAAAGAACTTGTTGTTTTTGGTTCTCTTTTATTTTGATTTGAGGAAACGTTTTTCTTGGTTTTTGATTGATTGACATCTGCCTGGGTAGCTTAGGTTTTCTCTGTTTTTGAAAATTTTTAAATCCTTTAAATTTTTCTCTAGTTTTTCCTGGGACCGCACTTTGCCTTGTTTTCACAGTGCGGGCAGTTTCGCACTTTTCCTGTGTAAACAGTGCGGGACCGCACCTGTGATATATCGGAGCCTGTGGACCCTGTCAAAGTTTTGAAAAACTTCAGATTTCTTTCTTTAGTTTATCTTGATTTTGATTTTCAGTTTTGTTTTCTGCCCAGATTGATGATTGTTTCTGTCAAAAGTTTTCCGTTAATAAATCTCAGCAGTATTGGTGTTTGGATGATTTTCTAGAATTTTTGCGTTTTGGATTGCATTTCAATTGGTCTTTGTAGCGATTTGAAGCATTTGAAATTTTCAAGTACCTCAGATTACCTTGGTATTTTTTGTCTTTTGCTGAATCTGACCTGATTGTGAAATCATTCTTTATTGAGAAATAGAGTTACTTGTTTCTTTGCAAATCTTCGAAAAGAAACTTTGTTATTAGTTTTTGAATTTCATTTTTTATAAAAACATAATTGAGTGTTTTCGATCTGTTTTTTATTCTGAACGAATAGATCCTTAGTTTGCTGAACAACTAAGTTAAAACATTCTTCAAAAAAATCTTAAAGCTTTCATTCATTTAGATTATTTAAATTTGTAGTTTTGAGTGCTATTAAATTTTGTAGATCTCGAAATTAGTTTGTAGTTTTGAGTGCTTTTAAATTTCTAGATTTCTTTTGAAGGAAAATTGTTTTGTAGCTTTGCGTTTTTGGAAAGTGAAAGGATTTTTATTGTGAGCTTTGATAAATTGTTGGAAAAGACAAAAATAGTTTCTTTCAATTGTTCTTTATGTTTAAAAGAAGGAATTGTTCATTAAAAGAATTGCATTCTCTAACCTTTCCTTAATTAGAATCTCATTGAAAGAAAATAATCTGATTATCATTTTTAGGTGCATTTTAGTGTCTTTTGGAAATCGAGTCATTTCACACCATCAGAGTTTCATTTCCGCACCCATTGACATAAGAAACAACTCTTAAAAGTAACACTTAATTAAAATTCATTTAGCAATCTTTTTATTTTCTAGGGCTCTTATCACCAACATAGCTTAGGCTAGTATCTTGGAGTAGGAAGTAATTAACTCTCCAAGGTAGTAAAAACAAACAAGTAGACAAATCTTGCGGTAGGAGATAAATCCAATTGTAATTTGTATAATCTAGGAAGCTTATCTTAAAGAAGTCAATCACAAGATCATATCCGAACCCTTTGAGACAATCATTTCTGTTTCATTGGGGAAGATAGAAGATTTTGCGCATATTACAAACGGTAAACCTCGGATTAACCATTGTCGAGGAGCCTGGGGTCACTTGTCGGTAAACCTCGGATTAACCATGTCGAGGAGCCTTCAAGGGGATTGAGCTTGCTACTCTGCCCTTGCACGTGAAATCGGATTGTAGACTGTTCCCCCAGTTATATTTGTTACTGTTGGTAACCTTAGTGTCCATTATCTTAAGATTATTTCCTAAGGTGACGATGAAGGAAAGATCTCACTGTACCTGGAACAGATGTCGACTAGACTCACTTGGACTCTCTGGGGGGTTCTCTTCACACGAGATGGTTTTGTCAGGAAACTTGTGCTAGTATGTTTCATTAAGCAGGTTGTCAGGGTAACTGTTCCAACCGCCCTTTCTGTGTTAAATTTATACTAAGTTGGATTTCATCACCAACTAGTGTTTTTAGTACGGAAAGTTACTATTTGTGTGTGGTTTGAACTCTTAGATTTTTTAGGCGTGTGATTCAGCTGTTTGTTTCTTTAGAGACTTTAGGTGTTTTCATTGAAATTTTCTTTGTTTGCGTGTGATTAGTTAATATTTAATCGTGGCGAAATTGCCAAGACAATCCCGGAGACTACAAGGGAAACCCCCTGAATATACACCAAGTCAACTTGAAGGGCTTCGTGCTCTGGTATCATCCAGTAGTGGTAAGATTGGATCAACGGAAATTGGAAGTTCATCTATAGTTGTACATCCTGATCATCAAATACCTATAATAGAATACATTCAAGAACCGATTTCAGTTTCTGAAGTTACTGGTAGTATTCCTGCTTCCAGTGAATTGGCCGACGAACCTGAAATATCTGAACCTGAAACTGAACCTTCTGTTTTAGAAACTTCCTCAAGATTTGTTTCACCAAATTCTAGCGATCTTGATTCACCTAGGGTAAGAAATATTGTCACTGACGATCTTCCAGCTGGTCTTATTTCCATTGAAGAAATAACTAATCCAGACGAAGATATATCTCTTCCCGATTTCCCTCAATCATTAAATCTTAGGGAGTGTGAATCTATTTTCTACAGCCCTATTCGAACTAGTGCTTGGTATCTATCTTTAACAAACTTTTTAGAGAATCTGGGTCTTGATTTTTCTCCTCCTGGAGTTCCATTTCATCCTACACCCAGAGGTTACTATCCGCCATCCATTATGGCCGGAGAGTCATCCGTGTTTTCTCAAACACCGGAATCATTTTTAATGGTGGTCCTTCTGTTCCTTCGGGATATCAGGTTTGTCTGGTACTTTCTCGGGAGTAGCTCCTCAACCAACTGAACAAGTGTTGTCATCTGGTAATAGTGGTGTTAAAACTGAAACGTTGAACGCAACAAAAATTTATATGATTTCTGGTAATGTTCTGAATCCTCAACCTCAAGGCAGTCAGTTACTGCCTGGGGGGCCAATACAGGGAAATCCGTTACCGCCTGGGGGAAACCTTCAGGTAGTCAGTTGCCACCTGGTGGGCAACCTTCAGGTAGCTAGTTACCGCCTGGGGGGCAACCTTCAGGTATTCAGTTGCCGCCTGGAGGGAAACCTCAAGGTAACTTTTTTCCAACACAAACTGTGGAATCATATTATTTTGGGGGACAACCCCAAGGGCAATACACAACTCAAGGGTATCAACCTTCAGGATAGTACATGCCCCAAGGTCAACCCCAAACTCAATATGCTCCTCAGGGTCCTTATCAACCCTAGCTTCAGTACGCACCTCAGGGTTATCAACCTCAAGGTCAGTACCCAATTCAAGGTTTCCAACAGCGTTCTGGTCAGCCATCTATTCAAGGAGCCGGAAATGTACCACTCACTTATCAACCCTACGTCCAACTAGGTTATGGTCCTTACGTTCAGCCTTCTGTGGGGAAATACCCCGAATTGAATATGGTGTGGGATCTGTCCCAATATCAATAGCCTATGAAGCCTAATGTGCAGTTGCCTTATCAACCTGGACAACCTTTAATTACCGGTCCAACTCAGCAACTTGTCCAGCCTACTATTCAAACTCCTGCACCTGGTCCTGTTCAGCAAGCCGGTCCTAGTTCACCTAAGACTCCGCCTCAAACTGCTGCAATAGCTGCTACGTCTGTTCAACCTGTAACACCTGCTTCTGGAGTATCTGTAACCTCGAGTTCGTCTATCCCTGCCTCCATGAAAATCCCTCAAGTCTCTGTACCTCAGTCTGGATCTTCGGTTCAGACTTCGGTTCAGATGCCTACGGGACAAGTCGGTACAAGTACAGTTGTAACAAGTCAACAGCAATTCACGTATCAACCATACCAGGGACAGCCGCAATTTGGTCCCTATACACAAAATCCAAACTATCAGTATCAACCATACCCTGGCTATACTTATCAGCAGCCTCAACAACCCCAGTTCGGTATGGTTAATCCTGGTTTTCCAGGAGGTTATACAATTCCTAATGCTAATCCGATTCCCAGCTACCCTGGGTATCCACCTCCTGGAACTGCTTTGGCTACTCAAGGTTTTCGTGACCCTAACCGTCAGTTACCCTTTATCGCAATTTTGGATTTACCTGATTTGACATGCCTTACAAATGATCCAATCTTCTATTATCAGTATTCGCCGCCGATGCCGCATAAGTTGCCCAGTGATATACCAAAATTTGAAGGTAAGCCAGGAGAGGATCCATCAAATCACGTCATGACTTATCACCTTTGGTGTGCATCTAATTCAATCATTGATGATTCGATTTGCTTACGTCTTTTCCAAAGAACGCTTATTGGTCTTGCAGCCAAATGGTACATTGAGTTACCACGAGGCTCGTTTCATAATTTCAGTCAGTTAGCAACTGCCTTCTTGACTCATTTTCAGTTTCTGGTCAGATACGACAATGGCACAGAATTATTAACTTCGCTGAAACAATCCACGTCTACGTATATTTCTGATCATATTCATGGATGGCGACGTAGGAGACGTTTGGTGAAAGTTTACATTCCGGATCAAATTTTGGCGGAATGGTTTGTTAAATAATTGTTACCCAAGATTGTTGAAGATGTTGCTAAGGCTGGTGTTGTTACTGAAGAGCAAGTAATTTCTCAAGCTCAGTACCTTGACCTCGTTTACACGCAGTCAGGTACTTTACATGAAAAAATCCCAGACCTTCCAAAACAAGGTCAAATAGCTGCTGCTCCTTCAGGGTCTCATGCCGCTGATGGTATGATTGGTACAGTCAATACTAAAAGTAAGAAGAAATCTTTAAATAATTCTTCTCCAATTATAACTTTACCCGATTCCCCGAAAGGAGAATCTTCCCCCGAAGTCTCTGCCGATATTCATGTTGTGGAGACATCCACAGCCAAATCTAAATCCGGTAATTAAAAGAAAGGGAAGAGTAAAAACAAAAAGAATTCGAAAGAAAAAACTGATAAAAATGAATCCAATGACGAAAAACGTAAACCACGTTATCCTTGTTACATTTGTGACGAAGATCATTTTACTAAGGAATGCCCACATCGGGTCGAGGTTGCGAAATTTGTCAAAGGTTCATAACTTTCTATCTTGAAGGATCCTTTTCCGACTCAAGATAGTAATATGTTTGGTTCTACTTTGACTGCTTCAGAAGAGCCTATTTTGATGATGTCTCATGTAAGGGTTGCGACGCGATCGAAAGATTATGGTACTAAGAATCCTGTTGATGATAAAGAAGCAGAATCTTCTAATGAAAATACATCAACTACACCTCCTCCTGTTTCTGGTCAGCTACAGATCGAGAAACCAAATCCAGACTTAATAATCAAACCTCCTGCTAAAGGTGTTCTTCATAAATTAGCTTTCAATCCACATGCGAGAGCTGCTCAGAATTAAAACATTGTTGAAGAGTTAGTTATTTCTCCTTCAGCGATGTCGGCTTTGGAAGTGCTGCAATCATGCCCGGCACAGCGTAAACTGCTTTTTTCTGCTATAGGAGCTGTTGATATTCATGATTCTAATCTTATAATCTTCGATCTAGAAAATAGTACACCTCGTCTACCTCATCAAATGGCTTTCCAGATACCAGTGTACGTCAGAAACAGACCGATCTATCGGACTGTGATTGATGAGGGAGCGTCAACGTGTATTATGTCGATTCAGTGTTGGAAATTTCTTGGTTCTCCTACGTTGAACCAATATCCGACGATTCTTAAGGCTTTTGATGGTCGAGGTTTCCTTCCTTTTGGTATTTTGCAGGATTTACCCATAAAGGTTGAAGGTAAAATTGTAAATTTAGATGTGGAAGTGGTTGATGCCCCTCTAGATTACAACCTTCTTCTGGGTCGTAGTTGGTCTTATGCTATGACTGTTGTTGTCTCTTCAGTCTTCTGACTCATAAAATTTCCATATCAAGGAAGGATCGTTACAATAGATCAGTTAACTTATTTTACTTCCGACCCAGCCTCTACAGAAACAATCCAACACGTTGGTAAAACGAATATCCCTTATAAGGATGTTGGAGTAGGTTTGATTAAAGATTCTAGTTTGTTAGGAACTTTTTCCATTCCTCCTCCTGACGTATCGCCTTCTGTTGCAAAAATTCATATGATTTCGTCAGACTCTGTTATGTTTGATGATCCTTTGATCGTACCTTCCGAATCCGAGTTAGATTCAATTGATGGCATGATGCCTTTGATTCCATTTGAACTTTCATATCAGGCGTACAGTCCTTTTCCTACCCCTCTTCAACCGAGATCGATCCAGTGAATGCGATCCACAAGGAATCGCTCTCAATATCTAGCTCAGCCACGACAGCATTTCCTGAACCTTTTCATTCCGATGAGCAGATTCATGAATTATTATCTGTTGACGATTTACCATGGGAAGATCTACATCATCGGTCTTCATTTTTACCTGAACTAGATCATTTTGAAGATGATTTCGCTTCAATCTTTACTGCTGAATACGTCAAGGAACCACATAATCCATTGAAACATCCTGATTCTGAGTTAAATTTGGAAAATATTTCTCGGACGATTCCAATTGACATTTCAGTAAAACCTGGAATAATTGAAAACATTCATATAGGTGCTTCCTATACTGTGGAAGAAATTCAAACTTATAAAGCACTATTTCAAGAATTCCGTGATGTGTTTGCCTGGTCCTACGAAGAAATGCCAGGAATTGATTCGTCGATTGTCATACATGAAATCAAGACTTACCCGGATGCCAAGCCTGTTCATCAACGTCTACGTCAAATGCATCCTAGAAAAGCTGCTGCTATCAAATCAGAAGTTGAAAAATTACTTCGTGCAGGTTTTATTTATCCGATTCCCTTAACAGATTGGGTATCTAATATTGTTCCTGTGACTAAAAAGCAAGGAACGATACGAGTATGTATCGATTATAGGGATATTAATCGAGCTTGTCCTAAAGACAATTATCCAACTCCCTATATCGATCAAATAATCGATGATTGTGCCGGCAGTGAAATGTTTTCCTTTATGGACGGCTTTTCAGGGTATAATCAAATAAACATACTCCCTGCTGATTAGCCAAAAACAACTTTTATTTGTCCGTGGGGGACATTTTCTTATTGAAAACTACCCTTTGGATTGAAAAACGTTGGAGCAACTTTTCATCGGGCAATGTCTTATGCATTTCATGACATTAAGCACATTGTGCAACCGTATCTCGATGATTTACCTGCTCATTCACCCCGCAAGGCTGACCATCTTACACATTTACGTGCTATCTTTATGAGATGTTGGCATTATCGAATTCGGTTGAATCCACACAAATGTATTTTTTGTGTAGAGTCGGGTCGTTTACTGGGATTTGTTGTCTCGAAAGCAGGCATTCGCGTCGATCCGTCCAAGGTCGAGGCTATTGTCAAATTACCTCCTCCTTCAACTTTATGCCAACTCCAAAGTTTGCAGGGGAAAGCAAACTTTTTACGTCGATTTATTCCTAACTACGCCGAGCTTACAAAAGGTTTTACCCGGTTGTTGAAACAGAACATTCCATTCTTTTGGGATGAGATGCTGATCGATCTTTTGATGCACTTAAACACGCGTTGACCCATGCACCATTATTGCATCCTCCCAACTACAACCAGGATTACATTTTATATCTCGCCGCTTCTCATTCCACCATTGGGATGGTGTTAGTTCAGGAAGATGAATCTCATACTGAACATGTGATTTACTATCTTAGTCAGAATCTACATCCGACTGAGATTAAGTACACGCATGTGGAGAAATTGGCTTTGGCATCTGTTCAAGCTATCCAACGATTTAGACATTACATATTGTTACGCAAAACTACAGTAATTTCTGATTGCAACCCTATGATGTACATTTTAACCAAACAATTGCTAGGGGGCAAGTATTCCAAATGGATAGTCATCCTATAGGAATTCGACTTGGAATTTGAAAAATCCAAGGCGAAGAAGTCCTTGGTTTTTGCGGAGCTAATGTGTGATTTCCCCTCTACTGATACTGAAACTGTGGTAGAGCAACCCATTGCAGATGAATCTCTATTTCTTATCAGTACTCTTGATCCATGGTATGGAGATATTATTGTTTATCTCCAAACCCAATCTTTTCGGCCTGAAATCTCACGATCTCAGCGACGGAAAATACGTTTCCAATCACAACAATATAATATTATTGGTGATACACTTTATCGTCGTGGGGTGGATTCGGTTTTCTGACGCTGTCTTATTCATGAAGAAGCTGAAAAGGCTTTAAATGACTTCCAGTCTGGAGCATGTGGCGGTCATATGTCTGGGTATGCCACAGCCCAAAAGATATTGCGCGCTGGTTATTTCTGGCCGTCGTTATTCAAAGATTGTATTTATGCAGTCCGGAAATGCCAAAATTGTCAACTGTTTGATCGTAAGATGCACGTGCCACCCGCTCCTCTTCATCCCATAATTGTTGTTGGTCCTTTCGCGAAATGGGGTATCGATTTTATTACATGTAACCCTCACTTGTTCGGGGGACATTCATATATTATCTTAGCAGTAGATTATTTTACTAAGTGGGCCGAGGCGATGCCTACATTTTTGGATGATGGCAAGACTACTGTAACTTTCATGTTTAATCACATAATTGTGAGGTTCGGTGTTCCTCAAGCGATTATTACTGATCATGGAATCCATTTTCAGAATGTCATGATGACTGAATTGACAGAACAACTTGGCCTGCGCCATGATAGTTCCACTCCGTATTATCTGCAAGCCAATGGTCTGGTCAAAGCCATAAATAAATTTTTAGTCACCATGATCAAACGAATTATTGGTATCCACAAGAAGAATTGGCATTCCATGTTATTTTCAGCACTTTGGGCATATCGAACTTCAGTCAAAACATCAACTAGTTTCACTCCTTTTCAACTCGTTTACGGTTTGGAAGCTGTGTTGCCGATTGAATGCAAAATTCCATCTTTGAAATTAGCCATAGAGTTACTCCCAGCTACGTCTGAAGAGGAGAATCGTTTTTTGTACTTGGCTCAATTGGATGAAAATCGGAGAAACGCTGCAATAGCAAACAAGGCTCATGTCAAAAGAGTAAAAGCTCAGTATGATAGAAGTGTTACCCCTCGAAATTTTTCAGAAGGAGACCTAGTCTTAGTTTATGATCAAGCCAACGATAAGCTAGGAGCCGGGAAATTCGTGCCCATGTGGCATGGTCCTTTCATTGTTAAGCGAAAGCTACCAAAAGGGGCCTATGATCTAATAGATTTTGATGGTATCCCTTTAGATAAACCCAGAAATGGGCTATATATGAAGCAGTATTATGCTTAAACTTGGTATGGAGATATTTTATTTTCAGGTTAGATTTATTTACTGCTGGTGTGTCTTAGATTAGAAAGGTGTGCCTAGTTTAGAAGTGTGTTTTTTATCACTTTTCCTGCTTATCTGAGTTTTACTCTTGATATTACAGATGTCGACGTCTCTTCAAACCTACATTGGTTTTGATGATGGTGTTTGTCGTAGTACACATAACATTCCTTCTGCAGCTTGGGTTATCTATTCACCCTCTGACGAGTTAGTTTCCATGCATGGGGTAAGCCTTGGTCAAACAACGAATAACATTGCCGAGTATAGTGTAGTGATTGAGTTATTATCTAAATCCATATCATTTGGGATTCAGAGTTTGATTGTGAGGTTGGATTCTGAACTTGTTGTATTACAACTTAACAGAGTTTATGCCATTAGAAATCCAGTGTTTTTACGATTATTTGTAAGAGTTCGTCTCTTGGAACGTGAATTTGACTATATTGAATATCAACATATTCCAAGACATTTAAATACATTAGCAGACACAGTTGCTTCTAGTATGATAAATCGACATTTGCAGTAATCAAAACAGTAAAACAAAATAACATCCATAACATGTATACAGATAGCCGGTAAAATAATGATATATCATAGATAAAAGTTTTTTCAAAAAATATACATCGTCTTCGATCATAGGTTGGAAAAACCTTATGGTCGGAAAAATGATAACACAAAAAGTCAAAAATATGAGTCTACAACACGATCATCCCATCACTGATGGTGATCACGATAAGAAACCACTGCCCGAGCCATCCTGCACAGGAACCTCCTAAAAGGTCCTGGGACACCAATCACGTATCTCTGCAATATGAGTGGAATGTCATATATGTTTGTCTCTGGAATGTCTAGAGTCAAACGCTCTAGATGGTGCTCTAAATCAGTCAAGATTTCTGCTGATTGGCCTGCAGGAGCTGGTGCGGTTGCAACTGGTTGTCTTCTTTCATAGGGTTGGAGATGGGCTGGTCGCCATGGGCCCACATCTGTATTCAACAAAATTTTTGGTTATTATTTAACAAGACGATCAAAAATGAAAAATTAGAAATTATAATTCGTTGAAAATGATTTTACCTGAGTCATCCCACTGTTCCCCTGCTGGGAGAGTCATCTCGCGATCACCGCGGAAATCTATCCCGGCATACGGAAAGTCCTTAATGAGAAAAAGTTGGCGATCTAGCCAACGGAAATATGAAGAAGGAAATCGAACAATCTCAGCGCCCTCAATACCGTGACGGGCCATTAGTGCGGACCAACGAACCATCCTAGGTTCTCTAGGTCGACTGGCATCAACAGGAATACTCTGTGGAGCTAGCATAGGAATCCTCTCTAGAGCAAAGGAGACGACAATGGATCCATACCCAAAGTTATTTAGTTTCCCATTTTTTGCTCTAGTTAGTTGGCCTTTTACATTAGCCAACACAGTGTCACACCAGTTGAAAATAGTGCCGCGAAAATAGTCCACAGCAATGCGCATCTGAGAACCGGTAGCTACATGCAATGTTTCACTCCCACACAGCCTGGTAACAGTAAATCCAATAACTTTCAGCTCGGGATGGATAATAGTTTTTATATCAATCCTTTTGTCCCTGGGTTCTGCTTCATCTTTACAAAATTCTTGTCGAAGACTAGCGACAGTCTGGCCACCTGGCCTAGTCCCAAACAAGGAGAGTTGTTCGCCCCTCTTGGACAAACCAGTCAGAAAATAAATGTCCTCCAGCTCGATTTCGAGCCGGTGGCCGCCGATTATGAAACACTGGTCCTGCACGTTCCACCTGTTTACCAGCCATGTCAGGAGTTCTACCTGTGCTCTCATGCCTTGGATGGCCCAGAATTTATATATACCGCATGCTCTTAATGCTTGCATTGTGGGAAAATGGAGCATTGCGGTGTCATCCACGTCCTCATGTTCACGTTCTCTCCAAATCAACATCTTGTTAGTCCTACAATGCATAAAAATATAGATTAGAACAATCTAATTTGAAAAATTTTGGGTGGCAAAAGAGAAATTTGAGTTCAAATTTAAAACGCGCGGGGACCGCACTTAACCTTTGTAAACAGTGCGTAGGAATGCACGCGTTCTTTAAGGAAAGTGCGGACCCATGAATTTTTTCCTTGTTGGAAAAATTCAGGGTCCGCAGGTACCATGTGTGTCACCTGCAGAGCCCCGCGGGCGATTTTTGAACCATATTTTTCTCTTAAAAATGAAACTTAAAGCCTAAAAATGAATTGTAAACGGATGAAATGCAAGATTAAGAGGTCATGGATTACCTGGGACTGACGGTTCTCGATTTTGACGGACGGATTTCCCAGAATCTTCACAGGAAATTTTTTACCCAAAAGCTTCTACTTTTCACTCTGAACTTGAACGGTAAAAATGAAGTTGAAAAAGTCCTTTTTATAAGTTTTTTCGAATAGATGAATTTTTAATTTGTTTATTTTTTACTTTAAAAAGGATATTTTGAAGGCATTTTTACTTATCTTAAACAGGTATGTGTAATGTTTCAAGTTTTTGTGCAGAAATTGGATTTTTCAAGAGAATTGATCATTTTTCAACAAAGAGCATACTTTTATCACTTTTTCAGACTCTTTCAAAAATTTACGAAAAAGCGAAACATTGGAGTCCTCTTTTAAGCCCTTTTCAGACTCTCTAAACATGAAAAGATTGCCGAGCACTTGATTATTCGAACTCGTTAAAATAAATGAATGATCGTCCCTTCAGTATAAGTTTACCCCTTTTACGGACTGAAATGGACTATTTACGAAAAAGGCATACGTTGACTAATTACGGTCAATAGAGTTCTCTCCCGCATTATTTTATCCTTTTTCGAGCTCGAGAGACTAAATTTACGAAAAAGTACACCCATGGAGTTTTCTTAAGTTTTTCTTCTGACTCCCTAAAATTGAAAAACACCGAGTTTCTCCTATACTGGACTCGTTAAAACTTAACAGTAAAGGACCTGTTTAATTTTCAACAGGAACGAACCACTCCTTCTTAGGGTTCGAATCTTAAACTAAGTTGGACTCATCCGAAGGATGAGCTTATAAACAAGCAAATGTTATCCTCCTCAAGCTTGTCAAAAATAAAGAGGTACTTGCCATAAATGGTGGGGGAAAAGAGAGGAAAATGGGCGTGTTTGTTGTATTTTGATTCTTCGAAAATTCAGTCAACCACTCTTGAACACGACACTTTCATTCACCTGGGTTGGGAAATCCTTTGCCTAATAGTTAATCGAACCTCATTTGAAAGTCTTCATCCGGTTTCTGGGTATTAGCTTTGGGTCAATTGTTACCAAACCATCTGCAGTGTCGTTATGTGTTCAAGAGGACAGTTTAAATAAACCATTCATCTGCAAAGTATTTGTCATCCATTTTGACCATCCCTGAGTCAGTCCTTGCCAATATATTTTCAAAACTTGATCTATGATTTCGTGTTGTGGGTTTGCCTACGACAGATCACTTTCTATCGACGACAATTCATTATCTGGAAAGTTGATCTAGAAATCGTCAGTACCTTGAAATCTGCATGCCTTAATGGCAGGTTTCTCGCTTTCGACGACAGGTTACATCATCGACCTTCGATCGAATGATTCCGTGAAATGTTCAACTTCAGCTCATTCATTCACATTTCATGGATTGTACTGGGTACTTTGAGAGCCATTGACATTACTGGTGGTTACTCTCACACTTGTTAACAATTTACATCATTGACTGGTAATCAAGTGGTTTCTACCATGTTCGACTTCGACACATTCATTCACATGGATAGAATCGTACTAGTTTGAGATGCGGAAATCAAGACCCTGGATCTAGTTTCTACCATCCAGGCTGTGAGGAATTTTTTTATCATTTATACAGTAGACTATTTACAAGCAGATGGCTGCGTCCATACTGTGTCTACACGTGTCTATACTGTGATGTACTCAAAATCATTCTTGTATCAGAACAGTTTGAATTAGTCTCTAGTTAGTTTTGATCTGAGTATGGGAATGCCTACCTCAGCGATGATATATATATATATATATTTTGCATTGAATGTTTTTACAGGTGCTGACTGGGGTGTCCACAGGATGATCCTTGAAATGATAAAGTACTGCACTCTTCATATATGACAGACTTCAGCATCATCTATTCTAGATTTTTCACTTTAGGGGGCAATCTGTTACACTGAAAATTGTCATCTTGACATTCTGCCATGTGTATGAGCTCATTATTACTCATACTTCTCCCTTTTGCAAGTCTAACATATCAGTTCCTCATGTCAAGCCTTCAAAATCAGAAAAAGTTCCTAAAAGTCTCCTAAACTTTGGTATCGCACTTTCTGGCTATCTTGCCTGCGGTCTCGCACCCAATGTTCAGCTTGCCTGCGTTCCTGAACGTACTTTATATTTATTATAGGTGCGGACCCCTGTAAGATTAAAAAGGCGCAAGTAAAATCCCAAAAATCTCAATTAAAGTAAATTCTGGAAGCTTCTAGAATGGATTTTGCGGTGTCAGAACCGCTCTTGTAAGGTGCATGAATCCATTACCTTATGGAGCTAACCCCTTTATGTGAGGAGCTTATCCCTTTGAAGGAGGATTCTATCCCTTCATGCTTGGAACAGAAAACCTCCTCTTGTCCACTATAAAAAGAGGCATTGGGTAGCCTCAAAGGGAGTTCAAGCTTTGAGAATATTTGAAGTTAAGTGTTGTTGAGATTTAGACTTAGTTAACTAATAATTTTGTGAGGAGAGATTACATACCTCTATTTGTCTTGGTTGGAGGAGTGCAGAACTTGTCAAAGTAAAGGAGACTCCTGCTTCGAACCCCGGAAAGTCCTGTGCAACATCAAGGCTCAGGTTGTAAGGATTTTCTTCTTTTGAAATTAATACAAATATACTCATTTTTCTCAATAAGATTTCAATCAATGGTTTATTTCATAGATTCCTTGATCACTATGATAAGCATGGTTTATGATGATTTGTATACAGGTGCTATGTAATATTTTTCTTGTTTGTGACTGCAGGTTTACAAGGAAAACTCATTCAAGCGCGTGAGGGACAACAACGACTTCAAACAAGCACTGGACAAACGGTAAGTCTTTTACACCTCTATAGAACCTTTTGTAAACCTTACATGCTTAGAGAAAGATTAGTATGTTTGGTTGTTTGTTGCTAGATACTTTTAGTACTAGGGAGATCGGTCTTGTCCACAAGACGGATTAATCCATACAACAAGATGGTAGCTTAACTCTGAGAAGATATGTGGCGGCTACATGCCTCTGAATTGTGTTACAATGAGGCTCGAAGGCCTATTTATTATTGAGAAACAATTGAAAACCATAAACATCTAAAAACCTTACCCTAGGAGATGAAACACCAAATTATGGGCCCCGTTGGAGTAAATTGGTACATCAATTTCCTGGGGTCGTAACTTTGGCATACAATATTTGTTTGATGCACACGATACCTTGTTAGAAAGATCTATCCAAGGACTACAACTAATGACACTAAATGTTGAGTTGAAGACTCACATTCACCACCTATGATTTTCCAAAAAAATGTCTATTAGGGCCTCAAAATGGCTTTGGAAGTTGAGGACTCAAAAAAATACCAAAAATATTAAATTGTGCTACAATTAAGGAAACTGAAAAACTGAAAGAAAAAATGGTGGGGGTCCAAGTGGAATAGGTGAGTGACCACCAATATCCACTTGGATCATTCCTCCTCCCTTAGGAAGCAATGGTCCCCATTGCGTCGAGTTCCTCAATGAGATCTGCAATGTCAGATGCATCCAGTAATGGTGGAAAATATGGCCAAAGGTGATCCACATTGAACACTAGTTTCCGCCCAAGGAATGGGGGAATGCTGAGCTCAAATGCATTGTCTCCCACAACATTGATAATGGTGTAAGGCCCATATCAGAGTGGCATGAGATTCCGTTGAGCTCTGGTTAGGCATTCTTTCTACAAATACAACCAAACTTTGTCTCCCACTTGGAACTTATGTGGCACCTGATGTCGATCATGTAGTTGCTTGTACTTGGCATTATATTTCTCCAATATGTTGTGGACATGATGGAAAACATGTTGGATGCGTTCAATAAATCTGGTTGCTTTATTAGCCTTAGACAATACATGTGAGGAGCTGGGCCTGATATTCCCTTTCTGCAACAACCCTTGAATCTGCCTCTTGATTTCATCATTCTACAGAATAGAACGTCGATAGATCGGCCCATTAGGCAGTGATGCGCCTGGGGTCAGATAAATTGAGTGCTTGATTTGACAGTGTAGAGGAACCCCTATGGGTGAGGATAAAATGTCCTTGTATTCATCCACAACTTTGTCTATCTGCTATTGCAATGCAAGGGAGCCCTGTTTAGAGGTTGTGGACATAATCTTCTTTTTGCCCTATGGGTGAATTGTATTGAAAACAAATTTCCTAGTTTGGGAAATAATCTTATGACATTACTTTACAGTACTCAAAGAGATGGCGAAGGCGGTACTACCTCCAGTATCTTGTACAACTTACTTCCCAAAGTAATGATCATGAACAAGGCCTAGACTCGTACACAACATGTCGCTTTCACAAGTATGGTTGGCCTAATAATACGTCAAACACATCAATAAGAGAAACATGACACAATACCTCATCTGTGAAGGGCTTGATGTTGTACGGAAGATGACACTGTTTGCTGATGCAGAGATATCTTCCTTAGTGAAGCCACCTGATGGTATACGACTACAGGTGTGCTGTGGTCAGTAGGCTGAGCCGCTTCATGACCTCTACCGAAATGAGGTTCTTTTAGCTTCCACTATCATCAAGGAATTGCAGTGGAGAACCCTTTACCCGCATCTGGGAATGGAAGAGGAACTCTTCCTCCTCTGCATCCTCGGGCTCCTCCCTCTGGAGCTTGGTGGTGGCAACAGTTCCACTGGGTTTTGCATCAATGATTTTATTCCCTTTGTAATTTCCCTTGTCTAGTTCTGACTCAGAATCAGAACATGTATTTGATTCAAATGCCTTCAGTTTGGCCACCAGCGACTATTTGGCGGGACACTCTCTTGTGTTGTGATTGGGGATGTTATGAAATTCACACCACTTCCCTGCGTCCTTCTTTGGATTTGTGGTGTTGTTCTGAGTCACCCCGCTTTGTCTTTTACCCTTGTTCTACAGTTAGAGGGTGCCTTTCCCTGGCTTCGGATTTGGATCCAAAGTATCACTTCTTTTGCTTAAATTTCTGCTCGATCTTGGCGGCATATCAATATGCCATGCCAAGAGAGGTAATGTTGAGGAACTCCATTTCCTCCAGAATTGTTTCTCTGAATATTTAATACCCAACTTTGCGCGCAGGGTATGGAACAAATTGGTTAGTTCGTGCACATCTTGATCCCTTTTCTGCCACAACATGGTCCATTGGATGTACTTATCCTCATAGCTCCCCATGGGGTAATATTGTTCCTTGATGTAGTCTCAGAACGAATTCCAAGTGGGTGCGTTCAAGAACAGATAGGTTTCCCTCTTGTCCTTTTGCTCGCAGTAGGTTTCCTACCAATATTTGACATGGGGGGCAGCTTTGAGGAGTTAAAGAGTAATATTTTCTCTATTGGAGAAATCATGGACTGAGAAATACCATTCCAACAAATTCATCCATTTATCTACGACATTTGTATTTATCTAGCCTTCAAATACGAGAATGTCGAAGTTGACTTGTACCTTGAAAGGAATGGCATCTCCAGAGTAGCTGTTGGATGCATATGTGCCACCAATGGGCAGCTGTTGAAGGATCTGGAAAAAGTTATCCATCATCCTGTTTCTTTGTTTCTAAAGGGGCTCCTCGGTCAATATTTTGATAAGATCTCCTGCTCCCTCATATTTCTTTTCTTCCCCCATGGGCGGTCGTTGGGGTTTGCGAGTATGATATTGCAAAGGTTCAACTAGATCGAGCCCTAACTCTTTATACCCCAACCTCACAATAAAATACGGTGCTAAACATAAATGCAAAGATGTGGTAGAAATAAAACTTCATTTCATTAATATCAAATAACTGGAATATGCTTACAGACAGAATGGACATAACTAGCTAGGCTAATGGTAGCTTACCTATGAAAAGAAATGTAGTGGCTACATTCCTCTAAACTGTGTTACAATGAGGCTCGAAGGCCTATTTATCATTGAGAAATAATGGAAAACCATAAACATCCAAAACCTAACCCTAGGATATGAAACGACAAACTATTGGCCCCGTTGGGGTAAATTGGTAGATCAATTTCTTAGGGTCGTAAATTTGGCATACGATCTTTGTTTGATGTACACAATACCTCGCTAGAAAGATATATCCAGGGAATAAAATAGATGAAAACGAATTTTGAGTTGAAGATTAAAATTTTCTGCTGGTGATTTTCCAATTTTTTTTTGTTTAGGGCCTAAAATCGACTCTGGAAGTTCAGGACTCGAAAAAATGCCAAAAATAGTAAATTGTGCTACAATTAAGGAAACTAAAAAAATGAAAGAAACAATGGTGGTGGTCCAAGTGGAATAGGTGGGTGGCCACCAATATCCGCCTGGATCATTCTCCTTTTCATTGTTTTTTATGAATTAAGAGAATTTATTTTTCCAATGATGGTTATACTAGTATAGATACAACAAACTCTATGCAGATCTAGTAACCCAAAGCATTGGTTGTCATGCTTGTGCACATCCAGAGTGAATTATGCCACATGGGTTTTGTTTCTAGGTGGTTTGAAATGGATTGATGTTAACTTGATTATTCCCAGGTCAGATTAAGAAGGCACCAACTCTTTGTCAACATCCCAATCAAACACAAGGTATGATAAGCATAAAACACAACAATAGTCAACCTACAACAAAAGTGATTATGGCTCAACAATGAGGACATACTGATGCATTTCATGTCATGAGAACATCAAAAATGAGATTTGTGTTCAATATTTTACTAGAGGTTAACTAAATATGAATTTTTGTTTCCTCCATATCTCTATTTTCCATTATTGGTCATGGTTATTTTGTTAGATTTGAAAAGTTGTGGATTTTTCAATTTTGAGGTAACACCATACCTTTTTCTATAATGTAAATAGTTAGAACGATGATGCAAAATAGGAAGCCAATTTTGGTTCCTATACACCCTTCCCACATTCAATATAAATGTTGTATAATGTAAATAAAATGATCAGTCGAGATTTTGTGGGATTCTGTATGTTCACATAAATAGGGAGTCAATCATGGCTCACCACACCCTCCCTTGTTTTATATAAATTTTATGTAAAGTAAAATTAAGTGGGTCAATATTTATGAGAGTAAGAAATTGGTAAGTGAAGAAGTCAATTTTTTTATCTTAGAGTTTGTCAATTGGTCCAATGTGATGGTTGTATGCTATTGCATGTTGTAGTTCAAGGATAAAGTGTATGTAGGTCCACCTTGAGTCTGTGTGGCCCTCTTCATGGTTGTAATGTTAAATTGTATATCACCTTTTGATATAAGTGATGATGTTTCTGGATTTATGGTGTAACAAAGTAATAGTGTTGATAACTTTCATTACAATGCAGGTTAATTAGGAAGCCCCCCTATTTGGTTTGCATTGCAAATATTTTCTTTCTTAGTTAGATTAGATAAAATGCATGGATTTACCTCTATTTTTTCTTCATATATTAGCATTTAAATTCCTATCATTTAAGTTCTTGAATTTTTCACGTGCCTTTAAATTTCAAGTGTGGATTCCCTAATAGAAGTTAGGTACTGAAGGGTTGTTTTTTACAGAACTATTTGATGCCTCTGATGCCAAACAAAGGACTGTGATTGGTGACTATAAATTTCTCTCATAAACATAAGCCCAATAATCCAAGAACACCTATACATTTCATTTTACTTTACGTTTGAATAGATTTGAACTTTTAAATTGCAAGTGTGGATTCCCCTACAGAAATTAGGAATTGAAGGTTGAAGAACAAAAGTGCTTATGAAGGAACCAAAAATCCATTTGATGCCTATAATATTAAAGAAAGGATTGTGATGGGGTTCCCATAAAGTTCTCTCATAAACATAATCTCAGTGATCAAGCAAAATCTATGTAGTATCTTAATTTCTATTTTCGTTGGATTTCACTGCAAGTGCTTCTTAGAACATTAAATTGTAATTTTTTTTTCATGGCACAAGAATCATCAATGATCTGATCCTACACATATAGTGTTTATATCTCACAAGCTTGTGTACCCTAGAGTAACAATTAAAATGTAACTTTATTTTTATATATAAATAAATTGACAATTTTGGTGTCATTGCGGGGGAGATGCTAAAGAGATTAAAGCATTGGCGGTTTGATCCTTTTCATTTATATTTTTGTTTATGCATATGATTCATAGAGAACATAACTAATGTAAAATGGTAATGTGTTGATATTAATGTCTTAGTAGCATGAGGTGTTCAAATCCATGGTCATTACTAATATTGATTAAGTTTTTTTTTATTTCTAAAGTTAACTTCATTCATCTCTGAAGTATTATAATTGGTAAGTAAATTTCACTAATTTCAAGTGTTGTAAGAACCTTCATGTATTAATACATTTGTGAGTAGGGACTCTTCACCAATAATACAAATTAAGGATGATTAAGAATTTTTTCAGTAATTAAGTGTATATTACCACAAGGATAGTTTCAAATCCTTGTCCAAAGTTTAGAATTGTAACCAGGGATGAGTCTGCATCTAAAGAATAAATAGAAGAGAAAAGTATCCATGAGAAAATTTCATAACAAGAAGACCAAAAAGTTGTTTTCAAATTATCTTTGAAATCATGCAGAGGAAATCAAAACCCATAAACAACATTTGATGGAGAACATATATTGAAGCTAGAGATGGAGGAATTTATCGCATGCTTATAATTTTATATAAAAATGATAACGGGAAAAGAACCAGGTTCAAGAACATGGGCCAACAAGGCTCCACTATAGTCTAGGACAACACAGGGATATTCACCTTACCCAAGATTGAGTAAGGAGTCTCACTCGAGATGTGTCGTGACCTTAGTGAAATGAGAGAGTCGGGATTTGAGTATCCCAAAAGCATTATCAATCACTAGTTCTTTAGAACAATATTATGATAACTATGGGATCAATCTGCAAGAGCTAAACCCACTATCAAGTAAAGAGGATTGAACGATAAAAAATAAAAAGTGTCAATTACCAATCATTTAGATAAAAATAAAAATACAGATCACACACATAAGATATATGCCACCGAACATCTCTTTATACTAGCTTCATCATCATATATCACATCAAATAGAAAATTAACTTTCCCAAGAACACAAGAGACTAACAATATAAAACTGTAGGAGAACCACATCCCAGAGAGGTTCCTCCCCTTCCACGACTCACTTCTATTCTATTCCTCTTGCTGGTTTTCTCTCCTCCTTCCTATTTGTCCCAATGGAACTGTTAGTCTTCCCTTTTCCTCCACTTGATTGCCTATATAGCTCGATTGTTCTTGATTTTTCTCTATTTTCTCCCACAACTTTAAGTTCATTTAGTTTACTATTAATTACTTCCACAAATTTGCAATGGTTGTCCTGCAGTCTGCTATTACTCTAGATGTCTCAAAACTCCCTTGTATATTTTAAAACAAAGGCCCCAACAGGCTTTGACCATAGTCTATTGACTCGTCCCCGAGTCAATCCTATCCAAGCAATGTCGGTCATGTTGGTGTCTCTTCTGCTTTTTCTCCTGCTTCTTGTTCCTTCTGCCCTACCTGCCCTTGACTTGTTCCTTCAAATGAAGGCCCCAACTCAGGTACTTCTTTGACTGCCTCTTCCTTAAATTGTCGGAACTCTGTGATTCCCCCCTACCATCTTTGAATTATCTTGGAGGCTTCTGTGATGAATTGCGTTGTGCTCTCGGCTTCTACTCACTCTGGTCTAGTGTTTAGAATGGTCTTCTAGTATGTATCTGATTCAAAATTGAGTTGATGCAATGATTTAACCTGTATATTTAATGGTGGCCTTAAGTCCCGAAGCAGTTGCTTCGTCTTTGCCGATTCATCCTAAATTGATTGGATCTATTTTTGCAGTGCTTCAACCTCATTATATAGCTATTGATAGATAGTGATTTCGTTGTTTCCCTTTGCATCAAACATTACTTTCAAGAGCTGATTTCGAAGTGGGTATACTGGCTGATTCTTAATCACGAGGCAAACCAACCATTCATAGACTTGTTCCAACAATGCATGTGCTTCCTTTGTTGTGTTATTTAAAGCGTCTTTAAGTTGGCTCAGTTCAACAGTTTTTTTCTCAATTTTCGCTTCATATGTTATGGCTGGGTCCGGAAGAACTTTCTTTGTTGTTTATAATGTTTTCCAGAGCTCACGGTTTTTTTTTCTGCAATTCGTTGCATGTTGCCTTTATGTGGTTGCATCACTCTACTAGTGTGCACGTTTTCATGTCCTTTGGGAAGTTATGGAAACATATGCAACTGTTGGCCATAATTCTTGAAATTTCTATATGATATGCTCTAGATGGTTGCGCAGATCGTTCCTGTCGTGCTGTAATTGGTCGCGCTCTTTAGTGAACGCCATTATCTTCTATTTTTGGTTCTTATGTTGAATTGTAAGAGCATTGTGAAATGCCTCTGCTCAACGTCTAGATGTTTGAATAAAACTAAATAATTGGGTTGTAGACCAACCTTGTAAATCTCCCTGGCTCATCTCTTCAAGATTTGGGAACCTCGCTTGCAGTGGTTGCTCACTAGCAACTGACCTTTCCAATTGTCCTTGTGGTGATGTTGGTTATTGTGACTGTTATGTTTGGTGTAGGCTATGGCATGTGTATTCGGGATTTGGTGGAGTGGAATGGACTGACTGAAATGGAATGTGGTGTGGTGTGGTTGTGAGGGGGGTATCAATAGTTGTGATTTCGACCGTTGTAAAATTTTCACTCAACCGGAGGGATAAGAGTGGGCTCAGATCAGCCCCTGTGCCCATAACCATAGTCACCTGTGGGGTCTCTAAGTCTATGTCCATGTCCATGTCAGTCACAACTATTGTACATATTGGGATAATATCAGAGATGGTGGCAGAGGTGGACAATGTCTGCGGTGATGGGTCTTGCGATGATGGTGAATGGATGATATTCGAATTTTGGTGTTCTTCGAACATGAGCAAGGTGACTATGGTAGACCTTGGGTTTTCTTCAATTAATAGGAAACTAGATTGGGTTTGGATGTCATCTGTTTTGAGGTCAACTAGTTAGATTAAAACTTTAATGACCTTGGCCTTTTTCTTCTTAGGGGCTGGTATGTGTGTCTTTGAGGCATTCTACTTCTTGAGTCGTGGAATGGTGGACTGGGACTATGAATTTGATCCTATGAATGGTAGTGCGGTGACAATGGGGGTGTTGATATTTGTGGGATTCTAAAATCATGCTTGGAATTCAGAAAAATAAGGGAATTGACTAGTTTCAACTCTGATACTTACCATTTTCTACTTGATGGCTTTCATCTAAGTCTCCAACTATTGAATCATGGGCTGTAACTGTATTTGCACAAGCCTCTTCCTTGTATCTACTTTTGTTTCTCCTGGTATTCATTGTGGTACCATGGCTTGAAAAGAATAAAAGTGTCAGTTGTTCTGAATTTCATCGATTGTTCCTGGCCATGACATTACCTCCTTGTGGAATGCTTCCTCCATCAATACAAAACTTTGCGCCCTTTTCTGGAACATTTGTGGATACACACAATGCAGCCATATCCAGTTATGCCTGTCGTTGATTCCAAACCATATCTATGCATTAGTACCCTTAGAATCCTTTCTGTAGCATTGACAGTGTCCAACATCTTTTTATACCATCCTTCAAAGCAGGCTTCATTGATTTCTTTGTTGTTTGGGTCACCTGATGCCCTCCAGGGTGTGTACCTTAGCGCCAGTGTTTGCTTCTTAGTTATCTCCACTAGTTGCCTTCCCTCTAGAGGACACCATTTCCAGATGGCCGATTCCATGATTAAATATCCATATATGAAGTTCATAGTTCTTTTGTAGTTATCCTCATAGGATTAAAATAGTTCATGAAGTAGATATGCACACCAATTGAGTTGTGCTCTATCTACACAGTGCCTCGGAACTGAAATGATGTCAAGTGTGCATTCATTCTTCGTATAATGACGCATAATCTTGCGAACTTTGAGAAAATAGGAAAATTTAATGTTTTCTTCGCTTATGGGGTTAATTTGGGTCCCTTTTCATCCTCTTTTTGTATTTTATTCCTCATAATAGTTATCATCACCAACCTTCTTGGCCGTTTTTGAGGTTGTTTGGAAGGTAGAAGTCACTGAGTTTCTTGTTGCTGAAAGTATCATAAATCGCTGGATGTCCATTGCATGTATCTTAATTTCACTTCCCATCCACAGCAAGCCTTTGTGTATTCTACTGAGAAGTACTTTGTGCATTGCATCGCCGCTCCTTGAGTACCAAATATTAGTAAACTCCTAAGGTGTAGCAATTTCAACCCTTGAATTCCTCTGAAGTCAACAAGAAATTTTATCATTTAACTCTGATCCTCATCTGTATAATACTCTGTATACACCTAGAATTTTAGTGTTGGAAATTTAAATGAGTCTGTAAAGCCGGTATCGACCAACCCATCCTTGTCGTATTTCCCTATTATAGACTCCAGTTTTCAATTCTTCCATCGAAATCTAGTTCAACGACTGATACAATGGAATTTGTTATTCTTAGACATCTCTGGTAAACAATTATTACAACATGCATAAACTTTGACTCAAGGAAATTGCTAACATACACAGATAAAGACTCTCAACTCCCTTATTTAAGCACGCTAGTTCTCGACTCTTAAAATTCCTACATATCCATGTAGATTAAGTAGATATTGTTGACATGATGTATGGTGATGAGACTGACTAACTAATTATTTTGACAACTTTCCCTCTTGGTTTTAATCGTGTGATTTGCTAACAACAGATGAGGTATATCTGATTTGGCTTACATGATCCAAGGAAAAACAAGTGGAGGTGATGGGTAATTTTTATGCAGTGATGGGCGTGATTTATTAGGATGATGTTTATATTATGAGAAATATTTATTTTGAATTGGGACTAACAACGAAATTATGGTGTAATTATTATGACCTGATTGACAGCATGTACGATATCCCCCTTGACCACAAGTAGTTGCAGTGAGATGTACATCTCTCTACAACTAGGGTGACTCAACAACGTACATGTATCCACAACTGGAATGAATCAAGGAAACATAATTCTTTTAACTGGTAGAATAGCATAACTGACTGAATTCTTGACTGAAAAACATGACTAACTCGATCTATACCTACTTAGTTCTCCATTCAGAGATATATTGGAATTTAAAATTTAAGTATCCTAGTCATGAAAAGTTTCAGGCATGCACCATTCACCTAACATGGTAGTAGAATTCCATCAAGTTGTGGAGCTTTACAACTCCCGATTCTTAGATCTCTATGACAATGAATGGGCCTAGCCAATGCCTTCAAAACTTACCTAGGAACTTTTGAAACTTCTGTCATACATTAGGACTTGACATCTGACTGTGAGTGATTTCTACTTAATGTGTCGGTCATGCTAGGATTTTTGTCATTGTTTCTCTACTGACTGATGGAAATTTGATAGAATCATGGCCTCATATAATTCCCATGGCTCCTCTAACCTTTCCGCAATTGATTGTTCCCCTGACATGTGCATTTCCCATGCAATGAAAAAACTTGGGATTATCAACTCTATAGGCACCACCACCTCCCTACCATACACCAACTAGAAGGGTGTTTGTTTATGCAACCTCTTGAACATTGTCTGATAATCCAAAATAGTAGCTAGAACTCTTTAATCCTAGTCATCCTTGTTTCTTGAACACACCGTCATCATACCCTTCTCCAATATCTTATTCAAGGTTTCAACTATTCTATTTTCCTGTGACTGATACAAACTACTCTTATGATGTTGGATCGTAAAGTTCCACAACAGTGACACGACTGTTTCGTTGATGAAGTGGATACCTTGGTCACTTGTCAAGCTTCTAGGGCATCCAAATCTTATGATTATATTCTCAAATATAAACCTCGTTGTTGTGTTGGTTGTACAATGTCTTACTGGTGCAACTTCAACCCTTCTTTTCAAGTACTCTGTTGCAGTTATAATATATTGTGCTTGGGAGTGGTGTACAGGTGGGTTAATTGGGCCTATAAAGTTGATAGGTCACTTTTAAAATTCTTACAGCACCTGTACCAGTTGTAGCGGAAACTCATCATGATGTGATGGTTTTCCAACCCTCTAGCATATGTCACACTTCTTGACATATTCCTTTGTGTCCTTATAAATAGTGGGCCACCATAGTACTACCTGTAGAAATTTTCTTACGTTACTTTTCCCTCAGACATGTCCTCCCACAACACCTGATTGGCCTTCCCACAACACTTTTTTCCTTTCATGGTCCAGTACACACCTTCATAATATATGATCTAGTCCCATCTTGTACATTTGGCCTGTAATTAATTGATAATCAGCTGCCTTGACTACCATATGCCTTTTTTGAGTTGTATTGTACTCTTCTGAGCACTTCCATGCTGCTAAGAATGATGCTATATCCTCCAAGAAATATGGAACTGCTTCTATTCTAAAAATGTCTGCATCTAGTAGTTTATCATAGATAGAATCTCTGCATTCTCTTGACTCAAGCGTGAGAAGTGGTTTGGTCCGACATTTAACCCACTTGGCTTGAAAATCACTTCGAATGTGAAATCTTGAACTAGTAATAACCATCTGCAAATTATCCCCTCCAGTATAGGTTTATTCACTAGGTACTTCAATGCAGAGTGGTTTGTAAAGAATTTAAATGGCCCTCCGAGGAGACAATGGTGGAAATTTTGGAGAGATTATACCATCACAAGTGCCTTGCTTTATTTTGTTGTGTAATTATTTTCCATAGTTAAAAATTTGCTACTGGAAAAGTATATTGGATGGTTAAGATTCCCTTCCCTTGGTTGATCCAATACTGCTCCCAATGTAATTCCTGACGCATCGATATATACATGAAACTGTTTATTCCAATCGGGATATACCAAGATTGCTACACTTGCAAGCTTCTCTTTTAATATATTCAATGCATCATTAAAATCCTTGGTCCATATAAAATGTTATGTTTTCTTAGGTATCATTTCCATTGGAGTTGTGATGAGTGCATAGTTGCAGATGAATCTCCGATAGTAACCAGTGTGTCCCAACGTCAATCTGAGCTATTTGACATTCCCTAGAGGATCCATATTCACGATCACTGCAGCCTTGGAAAGATATATGCACAATCCTTATTTACATAGAATGTGACCCATTAAGGTTTAGAACATAACAAAAAAGATACACTTCTTCACATTCAACGATATTTGCAGTTGCCTACCTCGATCAAACTTTATTTTAAGCAGGATGGAGTTCTTCTTTAATAAGTTGTACATTGTCCAATCATCCATATAGACTTCCAGAAATCTATGGATGTAATCTTTGAATGTTGCTATTACAATCCGATAAAAGACTACTCATGTTTTCTTTAGCCAAAAGGGCATCACATGGTAGGCATATGAACCCCACTCTGTAGTGAAAGACATTTTCTTCTTATCCTCCTATGAAATTCTAACTTGATGATAGCCTGAGAATCCATCTGTGAATGAGTATGCTTCATTTCCTACTACATTATCTAATACCTCATTGTTGAGTGGTGTGAGAAAAGGATCATGTACACAAGCATTGTTCAGACTGTGATAATCCATACAAACCCTGATCTCCATTGCATATTTCTTATTCTGAATGACTATTGGGCTCACCCAATCAACTTCATCAACCTGAAATATCAATCTTGATTCTAACATCTTGTTTATTTCTTTATTTACCTTCTCCTTTACTCTTGGATTCAATATATAGGGTTGATGCTTCACAGTATTTTCTTCTGGTTTAAGTATAATATTCATTTCTCCCAGATCGCCTTTGATTCCTTTTAATTCCGCAATAGATTACAAAAATAGGTCTTCATATTCTGTGAGAAAATCAAAGATCTCTTTTGTGGTTTGGTTATCCCAGTAGTCTCTAATGGATGCAAGCTTTGGCTTCTCTTCACTTCCTATGTTTTTTTTCTTTACTTTCAATGACAACAAGTGATGTCCTTATGTTTCTTCCCTTTGTTTCTTTAGTTAAATATATATTTTTCAAGTCTTTTTAGTCTAGTTTATAATAATTTGAGAAATAGAAGCTTTAGAAAAGTAATTAATAACGATTTAGTATTTCATTTTGTTAATAGGTTAATTTGAGTGTTTTAGCTATCATAAAGTGGTAATTTGGGTAAATTTGTGAACATAAGAGATTTTCTAGACAAATGTTGTTCCCTTGGAGCGCTAGAGAAGAAAACTACTTTTGGATGACCATTGGACTGATCTCGGTGTGCCAATTGAGGATTCCTATCTATTTTCACAGAACAATCAAAGACATATATGATTTGTTATTTTAAAATATCTTATAATTTTTAAAAAATAAAAAAATAAAATAAAAATGCAAGAATGAGGATGATGATGGGTTGAGATTAATTCCAAAAATTGTAAAAGTGAGCAACAAAACTATTTTAAGTTTATAGACCGCTTTTGTAACTTATTTTTGATGTTAATGAAAGTTTAATGGTTTAGCTTTAATCTATTATGTTGAATCTTTCTTAAGGCAATTACTTCTGAAGACCGTGGGCCTAGTCACTAGAAATATTGATGTCTTTCTTGTATTACTATTCTTTATTTATTTTGATACAAATGATTGTTGTTTTTGTGTAAATTCTGAGATCTACAATTCTGCTGAGTGAATTCATAGATTCATATTCTACGCTGTGTAAATTCTTGGATTCATTGCTTAGTTGTGTGAATCTCTATATTTGTATTTTAGTACTATGAATGGTTAGATTTTCCAATTGAATTGAATAATTTTTCAATTACAATTATCTAGTGGTATACATTTCTAGATTTACCTTATAACGAAGTGAATTTCTATACTTTACTGTTAGCAGTTGTAAAGGATTGAAGTAATTAGTAATTAACAGTATATTCCCTTTGCTAGATTTCTTGAAGTTTCACATCATAATAAGAACGATTGATTTGGTAAGATTTAATACTTGTTTATGAATTATTAAGGTAGTTCCATAATTCTCATTGAACGATTCATTAATGTTTGCATATCGAATTTAGTCTTTTTGAAAGTATTTATTCATATCCTTTCCTTCTTATTAGTCTTACATATGCTCCTATAATTTAAGCACCATCCCTGCATAGATTGTGCCAAAAACATTGTAACAAAAAGACGAACTCTGGGTTGATAGATTAATAAACAGAGGATTGAGCTTATTCATTAGGAACATATTAGCACCCAATATTTTGGTGTTTTTGTGGGGGAGGTTATCAAAAGAGTGATAGATCATGTCTCTAAAGGGCCGGGTATTGAAGAAGGAAGGTAAGAACCTACACACACACCAAGTAAAGAGCTTGTGCTAGTGCCCACCTTTGGTTGATACACTTGAAATTATGTAGGTGTGTATGAATAAGAAGAAGAATAAAAACTAGGTAGTAATAGAACAAAAACCTCTATCAAAAACCACAAAAACCCAAGGCCCGGTGAACCTTGGGAGGTCGACCTTCATAGATGAAATCATTCAAAAACTTGAGTCTCGAGAATCAGTAGGTCCCCAAACAACATCTGGGAAGGGCTCTACCATTTCCCCTCAAACAACAGAGTCATCAACTGCAACTCACACTAAGATTCACAACAAAACTGAAGGATTTGAACAAAGATTTCAAGATACATCCATGAAACATTTTAGTCCTTCTAATAGTAATGAGGGAAATTACTGTAACTTGAAAGAAGGGGAGGGAGAAACGAGAGGAATATAATTATGATCTATTGAGACAGATCCACAAGTTTCTAGACTTGAACCCCTTACAATTACTGTTGAAGGAAAAGAATTTGAAATTCCTGATCTAAGCAGTGCAGTGAAACCCCCTCCAGATTTGAATACCAATCAAAACCCCTCTTCTTAAATAATAATTCCTGACCACGAAATCCCTCAAAATTATTGGTGAATTTTCGACCAAAGGGAAAACATGGTGCCCCAAGTCCAGACCTCAACTGTAGAATATCCTATAGTTGACCCATTGGCCAATGCTCCGATGAAAGCCATCCCACTACAAAGTATTTCAAATTTTCATGGGATGACTTCAGAGGATCCTGATGTGTTCTTATTCGAGTTCAATGTTCTGTGTAGAGGGTATGATTACAACATTGATCCCCAGAAGCTGAAATTATTTCCTTCTACCTTGAAGGGAGAAGTTGTACGGTGGTTCATGGGGTTAGGAGGAGGTACTATAGATTCTTGAGATGAGATTAAAAATGATTTTCTTACCAAATATCAGAATTAATTTCGATCTATAGACTTAAAATATGAAATCTTTAAGATGGCTGCAAAGGAGAGTGAAAACTTAGAGAATAAATTGAGAGATTTTAGTACAACCTACACAGATCACCTTATGCCACCTTACCAAAGGGAGTACTAAAAGCTTATTTAATTAAAGGCATGAAATATGAATGGATAGAAACACTCAATATTATTGGGCAAGGTTATATTTCTCAAGAAGAATATGAAAATATTGTTAAACTGTGTATAAGGTGCTCACGAGGAAGTATGAGAACCAGATTTAGAATTCAAGAATACTCCCCCACTCGAACTAGCAAAGTCTTGGGTGGAGGTGTAACTTGTGTAGAAATTGGTAATATTTTATAAGATTTTAAGACTGATATTTTGGGCACATTAACTAGAAATTTAGACATTTTTCAAGCCAGATGGAAACAAGCTGAGGCAGAATGAGCTTTAGCCATATTCTGTCCACATTGTCGAAAGAAACATGGCCAATGGGAATGCCTACTAGATATGGTTTAGACATGCACTATTTGCACCAAAGATCATTCGAGAGATCAAGAGTCCACAACTCCCAAGGCTGAAGGTTGTGTTTAAAGAAGCCGAGGAAGATCTAGAACAAGAATATCTTATGGTACAATGATGACAATGGAAGAATTTTCCTTCAAGCATGATGTAAGATCCATCTTTGTTTTATTCAGGTCAAAATATTCAACAAAAAATTATTAGATTTGCATGGCAGGGAAAACCCTCTTCTAACTCCACTTAACAATCCCAACCTTATACCACACCGACTTGGCGGAATCAACCATTTTCTAGCCCTATATGGCCCAATTCACAATATTCTTCTCCATCATGGCTTAACGCAACCAATAACTCCTATCCTGCGCAATGGATTAATTCACTTGCCCAAAACTCAATGTGGCCTCAAAACTAGCAGCACCCTGTAGGACCAATCAATCCGCCTGTCGGGACCATTCCCTAGTCTGAACCATCATTACAAGCTCCATTTAAGCTACCATCAAACCCCTAATCACTAATATGTATGCAACTTCTAGCTTGACAAAATCCTAATCCAAATAATAGACCAATCTAATATGTACAAATTATCAAAAGACTGGACTATGAAGAAAATCCTCTTGAATGTAATGAATTATGACTGATATATAGGCGAGTTGTCTTCCCTGAAGAAGATATAGCTAACCAAGAACCGAAAGATAGTGAAACTCACATAGAGGAACAACCTGTAGCAAAACCTCCACCTGTAATTATTTTTGAACCTATTGATGTTGAATTAACTAGCAGGCTTCTGATAATGATTACAACTGTTACTCCTCCATTCCTCGAAAGACTCATAGTAACTAAACTGACTATTTATCCCGATTTTGATATTATAGTAGAATTAAAGAACTTGTGCATAAAAATTTCTCTCCTTTAGGCTATACGAGATGTTCCAATCTATGCTAAAATAATAAAAGAATTATGTGGTAAGAAGCCTCGAAGGAAACCCAAAGACCCATCAACAGTTCACGCTGTAGGGAAATTATTTGATCTCATTTTAGGAAAACAGGTACCTATCAAGTATGATGACCCAAGAAACCCAGTAGTAACTGTCCAAATTCAGGGTTGCACCTTTCCAAATACTCTGGTTAATTTAGGAGAAGCCATCAATTCAGAATCATGAGGTCTGTAGCATTTTGGGTATCACATCCTTGAAGCCAACTTCAACTTTATTGGAATTAGCTGACAAATCTGCAGTCAAATGTGAAGGTACTCTGGAAGACATTATTGTCTTTGTAGATTCTTGGGAATACCAAGTAAATTTTTTGGCTATCAATCCAAGGAATATATTGGACAAGCATCCTCTAATATTAGGGAGACCATGGTTGGCAACAACAGATGCATATATAGAATGTCATAAATGCAATATGAAAATTACTAAGGGAAACACCATGAAAAATCTCATCCTATATTTTCTTGCTAAACCCAACCCACCTATTGAAAACTATCGAACATGTCTGCATGGATACTGAGAAGAAAACCCACGCTCCTCTCTTATGTTAGACGAATCCCTTGAACTTAAAAATCAGATAGAAGATGACATAATTAATGGCTTCATTAACATACCCTCTTCCATGGGGAACCCAACGTGTCAAATGCTAAATGCCATACTTGATAATGAAGCACAGGAAGATCCATTCGAAATTCCAAATGACAATCATATACCCACGATTTTCATTCATTATAGCATACCAATTGAAATTGAAGGAGGTAAAACCCTTAACATTAATGCCAATTTGGATGACCAGCAACAACAAAAATTAATCAATATTCTTTGCAGACATAAACAAACTTTTGCCTGGGAGTATTCGGATATGAAGGGAATTGACCCACAATTATGCACACATCATATCTATTTAGAAAATAATGCCCATGCTATTTGGCAGCCCTAGAGAATATTAAATCCACGTCTCAAGGATATAGTAAAACAAGAATTACAAAAATTACTACATGTTAATTTTATATACCCCATTTTAGATAGCCAATGGGTTTCTCCATTAGTTGTCGTCCCTAGGAAAAATGGGAAGTGGAGAATTTGCGTAGACTATAGGGAACACAATAAGGCTACCCAGAAAGACCCTTTCCCCCTTCCATTTATAGAACATGTCCTTTACACTCCCACCGTGAAGAAGTTATTTTCCTTCCTAGATGGTTTCATTGGTTATAATCAAATCTAGATCACTTCCGAAGATCAAGATAAAACCACATTTTCCTACCCATAAGGAACATTTGCATATAAATTGTTACCTTTCAGGTTGTGTAATGATCTAACCACTTTTTATAGGGCGATCTTTAAGGACTTGAATTATACATGGATGACTTTACCCCGTATGGTGATGAATTTGATCAAGCCTTAAAGAATTTGGAAAAAGTGCTTGAAAGATGCATTGCTACCAGACTATGACTTAGCCACGAAAAATTCCATATGATGATGACCAAAGGTGTAGTTTTAGGACATTATATTTATGATGCAAGAATTCAGGTGGATCTGGTAAAGATCAAGGTAATTCTTAAGTTACCCATGTTGAAAAGTCAACAAGAAAGGCATGTCTAATTTAATTTTCCCTTAATTAAATTAGACAATAAAATGTAATCTTATCTCATAATCACTTGTAATAGTTAACCGAGTGTGATAAACTCAGTTAGCTCATGAATTTCAAGTTGAGTGTGGTTGGTGAGGCATGCAGAGTGATTTTATTAGTTATTGAGTCGAAGTTGTAGTTAGTGCATTAGTTTAATGCATGAGAAATCAATTAACTCAATTTAAGTAGTTGTAACTGTTTGTTGCACTAGTGAGAGGTCAACTGAATTAAATCATATTTAATTCACATGCAGTGATCTATCATGTAACTGATGATTTACTATTAATAGCTTCATGCATGTTAGTTCCAGTGGAGACCTAGTTGAGACAAAGGCTAAAGGGATGCTAACTATCAGTTGTATTAGTAGGATGCCCGCATGCAGTAAAATGCCCATACAATTTCCCATGAGAATTGAGCAATTTTGGAAGGCTGAATTTCATAAAGAATAGGGATTGCATTCCACATGAATTGCACAAGCAAGGCAAGTTGTGCATAGGCTAAAAATTGGCTAAGTGTTGGTTGATTTTTTCTGGATCAGTATGAGACAGTTGAGAGAGTGCAGGAGACTTTTGTGAGAAGAGTGCATTGTAATTGTTTCATGATTCCTTGGTGAATATACAATAGAAGATAGAGGGGTTTTGAGCAGTAAGATTTCCCCAGGAAAATATTTGTGTTGTGGTTTGATTTTCTTCTTTCTTTACTTGTTGTGATTGGCAATTGTGTTTATTTTCCGCAATTAATTTGTAGAAGGATTCAATATATTTCTTTAGCATATCGCGTGATCAGATTGAATCCATTGATATACATATTTTTTGTGTAATTTCTACAACCCACACCCTGTAAACCATGAGAGGTACGTAGTTTCCTTGGATATGCTCAATATTATCGTAGATTTATAGAACATTTCTAAAAAATAGCCGCACCATTGTATTTCTTAACAAATAACATGGAGTTAAAATGGACTGAAAAATGCAATGTCGCTTTTGTGGATCTTAAGAATATGGTTTCAATAGCCCCGGTATTGAGAGGACCGAATTGGAATCTACCTTTCCATATCTCCTCAGATGCATCAGACATAGCAATAGGTGTTGTCCTTGAACAAGAGGAAGACAAAAAGCCATACACTATTTACTATATTAGTAAAAATATTACATCGACCGAACTAAATTACACTGTGACAGAGAAGGAATTTTTTGATGTTATATATGCTATCAATAAATTTCAACCTTATAGAATAGGATATCCATTTTTTTGTACACTGATCATTCTGCTATTAGATATTTGGCTAACAAACCTATTACTAACAATCATGTGACTCGATGGTTGTTGTTATTGCAGGATTTTGATATTACCATCAAGGATCACCCAGGAAAGGAAAATCTTGTTGTATATTTCTTGTCTCGAGTACCTAAAATAGTTGATCCATCACCCTTGGATTATCAATTCCCGAAAAAACACTTGTTTTCTATGACAGTAAAGGCACCTTGGTATGCTAATGTGGCGAGTTACCTGGTAGAAGGAAAACTTCCAACACATGTGTCACAATGGGAGAGGAAATTGATTGTTTAGCGTAGTGCTCAAATTTCCTGGATAGCCATATATCTCTTCCACACGGGCTCTAATTTTCAAATTCGCAGGTGCATCATAGATGATGAAAACTATGATATTTTGAAAGCCTGCCATGAAGAGCCCTGTAGTGGGCATTTTTTTGATCGTATAACTGTACATAAGGTACTATAGATGGGCTATTACTAGCCTAGGATATTTAATGATGCTAAAAAAAATGTCCAGAGCTATGATAGTTGCCAAAGAATGGGTCGTCCTAGCCAAGAAGACGAAATGCCTTTGTAGCCCCAACTGGTAATAGAACCTTTTGAGAGATGGGTATTAGACTTCGCGAATTCTTTTAACCCACCATCAAAACAAAAAGTATAAATCCTTTTCTACAAATACTATGGTACTAAGTGAGTGGAAGCAGAAGACCTTTCAAAAGCTACAAAAGAAGAAATTATCAACTTCTTATTTGAACTTTTCATGTAATACAGATTACCAAGAGAAGTAATAAAAAATGGGGGATCACAATTTACTGCTCATGAGATTTCAGCCACCCTCCGAAATGACCACATTAAGCACAAAATTACTTCTCCATATCACCCCTAGACAAATAGACAAGTAGAGAGTACTAATAAAGTACTAGTTGCAATTTTAACAAAGACAATATCCGTAAATCGTCAGAATTGGGAAACTAAACTTCTAGGAGCCTTATGGGCTTATCGGACGACATGGAATAATACCACTGGCCACTCACCATATCATCTTGTTTTTGGAAAAGAACCTATTTTTCCAATTGAGTTTGAAATAAAGACTCTTAAAACCACACAAGAAGTTGGACTAGACTTCACAGATGCACATAAGCATAGAAGCAACGCTTGCAGCAACTGAATGAATTGGATGAAGCACACCTATCGACTTTGAAACGCACAATTGTTATCCAACAACAAAGGGCCAAGTGGCATGATCATCTCATTAAAAAAAATGCATTTTAGAAATGTGACTGGGCATTGCTGTATGATTCCAGATTTCAATATTTTCCAGGAAAACTTCAAATGAGATGGCTTGGAATTTATGAAATTGTCGAAGTTCATGATAATGGTACAACAACCCTAACTACCATTGACGACTCTGGTACCTCTTTTCAAGAAAACATACATCGATTATGTCTTTATTTCCGGCCACTCACAAAGGATTCTTTTTATCATGAGGTAAGTAATGATTCTAATCTTCAGGTTATAGATGATTGTGGAGGTAACCCGAGAACTACGTTTCCTTGAAATTTCAAAAGAAGTCTTTGCGTATTGTAAATAATGTATATTTTTTGTGTGGATTTTTCTTACTTTTTATTTTAATTTTGCATAAGAAACCAAGGGAAGAGGGATTGTTGATTTTGGTACAGCTTGCTGATTTTTTCTTAGTTGCTACTCCTTTGGGGACAGATGCTGCTCTCTTGTGTACAACTCGTTGTTTCATTAAGGCACAATTGTTGCTTTTTTTAATCTTAGTTTCTTCTCGTTTGGGCACAACTGTCGTCCCCTTAGCATAATTTTCCTCTCCACTGTCGCCCCTTTGGTCACGACCATTGTTCTCTTTCACACAACTTGTTCCCTTTATTACAGTTGTTGTTCCCTTAACCATGGTCGAAATTTTTCTTTATTATGACCATTATTCCTTTGGGTACTATTATCACTCAGTAATTTCTCCAGGTTTAAGAGAGAAATAGTCTGAGGTAACCACAAACCAACTTCAAACTATGGGATCTAGCCTTCCTAGGGTTCAGAGAGGGCTCTCTCCTTAAAGTTTAACTTTTTTTTTTAATTTGTAAATATTAGGCTAGTTATGAAAGTGCAGCTTTGTTTTTTTTTTGATAGATTTGGTGGGAAAAATCACTTGAAAGGAAGGATAGTTGGAAATCTATTTGTCCATTGGGCTATGGAATCAAAATCAAGCTAACATAACTAGGATCAAGGCCTAAAAGGTCAAATGCCTTAAGGGCAAGATAGATAACCCTTGGAGATCTTGGAAAGTTGTTTTTTGAGGTGGTATGATTGGGATAAAGGGAACTTAAGGATCCTTTGATTCGAGAAAGGGAAGCATTAGATAGAGGTCAAACGGGAGAGAGAACAATTAAGGGTTCCCTACACCGGAAATCAAAAGAAAACAAAGAAATGATAACTAGTTAAAAACAGGGTGCTATTAACATGTCCTATAGTAATACTCATAGTTACACATTTATAGTTAGAATTAAAACACAAATGTATGCATGTAACAAAGAAAGATAACAATGACAAGTTTAGAGAAAATTTCACTCCAGATAGATTATCACAGGGATCCTGAAGTATGATGCTAATTTGCTTTGATCCAGCCTGATACTCGAATTTTTGACACACAAAAGCTTTAAAGTCCAAGAAGAAATGAATATAAAAATCCCAACATTTTATTCCACCAAAATACTTCAAAGAGTGAAGTATTTATACAAATTCTAAACTAGAATATCTTGAAAAAAATATCAAGATTGGTTTACAAATATCTCCAACTGTTTTACATAAATAGAACTTAAGTAAAGGACACTCAAAACTAATGCATCTATTTGGCACTATTTTTTATGGATAGGTGATGAAAAAGAGGATAATTCGAATTTGATCTCAACTCTTAGTTGATGATGAGGCATCCAAGTCACTAACTGTCTCCTTTCTTTGTGCATTCTGCTCCAGCAATTCTACAAACGTGGGGTCCAATGATACCTTTGTATTTCTCAATCCGAAATAGATTTGTAAAAGGTGAAAGATTTTATTGTAGATAAATATGTGGTTGAGATAAACTTCTCTCATTTCCCTAAAATTCTTCTCCAACAGTTCACAATAGTCTCTGTAAAAAAATGTGTAAAACAGAGTTTTCCACAGTCTAAAAAATAGGCTGTAAATATGTGCACGTATCTCTCATTTTGTAATACATGTGAAAAATGTGAGATAAGCTTTTGTATATGGGTCTCGTAGGAAAAAAAACCTCGTTCCATTTTGTAAGATTTATTTCGTATTGGGCACAATATTCTCTGCAAAATGATGACTTAACAAGAATTTTCTGTAAAAAGTGCTTTCAAATATTGTTTAAAATTTCCAAAACCATAATGGCTGTTAGAAAAGTGAGAGAGGTTTTTGTAGTTGGATATCTTAGGAACATAAACCTCCTTTATTTTTGCAAAATGCATCTTCTATTGCCACAATATTTTTTGCAAAACTATGACTTAAACATGAAATTTCTGCAAAAATGTCCCTTCATGCTCTATTTTCATCTTTTAACCTTTTTGTTCTTTTAAATGTTTTTACTTTCACTTTGGGATCAATTTCATTGTTGGTGAAAGTATTTTCATATTTGTTTACCATTTACTACCTCTGTATTTACTTTTACTTTTTACCTTGACTGCTCTGTTACATTTTCACTTTTACCTTGTCTGAGTAATTTTCATCATCTGAATCTTTCTCTTACTTTTATGTGATACACTTTAACTCTGATGCTCTTTGAATGTTATGTTTTCATTGTCACTGTGAATTCTTACTTTAATTTTACCATTCACTGTGCAAATTTATCTTTCTCTATGTAAATGACTTATTTTTGTTCTGCTGCCTGTAATTTTTTGTTAGAAACATCATTAAAATTCATTTCCTTGTAAATTCTTGGAGTAAACAGATCTTAACTAGTATTAGACTACTTATCAAAATTATTTTTTTTCCAATAACCTGCAAAACAAAACAATTGTTAATAAAACCCTGGTCTGCAAGGAGGTGATTGAAGGCTTTGGAAATACTTGTGGAATGAGATTTGGCTGTGGAGGTTCATATTTGTTGGCACTGAGTAATTGAGTGTAATATTTCGGGATTCTGAGCTTTGGTAAAAAAAATTGAATCTTTCAAAGGGTTTCTACAACAAATACACTCTTTGAAGGTAATTAAGGTCTTTCTGTAGATAAATAGGCTTCACAAAGTTTAATATTGACAGAAATAGCTATTTTTGATGATGAGAAGGTTACTTTCTTGAGGAATACCCATTTTCACAGGTATTAGGTCTTGAAACAAGGTTTTTGAGGCATCAGACAGGCTTTTCTGATGGCTATTGAAGGTTTCTTGGAAGTCGATTGGACGCTTCCAGTGTTCTTGGAAACAATTTCAATGGCTTTCAGGTTCTTTGAGTGTGAAAATGGTGTAATGGCGCTCAATTTTTGAGTCAGAAAAGCTTTTGAAAGGGACAGATAATGTAGAAAAGGGTTCAACTGCATGCAATATGAAGTTTTTATAATGTTTTAGGCTTAAAATAGTATCGACAATGAACACATGTTATATTAGAGCAGAGGCAGTTTAGAGCGTGAGGCATAAAACCATAGGCGGTTATCGCACTGGTTATAAGTGGTAAGTGGTTTGGGATGGATCGAATGCAATCCAGTAGGAATTTTCCGCGTGGAGGAGAGATAAAAGTGTGAAACTCCCCATTTTGCCCAGTGTTGGCATTTGGATGATCACGCATCTTTTCCATGAGATTTTGGATGTCAACTGTTGGATCTAAAGTTCATGTGCAAACGATCGAGATTAGTTTGGGAGTTGCACCGAAATGGGAGGTGGGACCAGGGTATGTTATGCGATGTGATAAAAGATTATAACAAAGGCGCATGAACAAGGTTTTTAAACCTTAGGCATTGTATAATATGTGGCGGGTGGGGTGAAATTTTTTTATTTAAATGTTTTTTAATAAAACATTTGCAATGGGTCGATCAAGGTATAGGCAAGGATTAACATTTTTATTTAAAACATTTGAGAAATGTTTCAAATTTTATATGCAGACGTGATATAATATATAGTTTTTTCAAATATTTTGGCATTTGTTTGAATACTATAGAGGGTGGGATTATTTCAATAGATATAGGTTTAGACCAAGGGGTTTATAGTGTGGGTTTTATTTGCGCACATGGGATATATTAACTTTGGTCTAAAGTTTAAAATAGTGGCTTTAAGGGGGTTATTTTAAATATAATGGATTTACTATATACGGGTAGGTGTAGTTTTAGAGATTTAATAAAAATAGGTTAAAATTTAATATGAAAAAGGGAAAAAAAACACATATTATCTCTAAGTAAAATATAAAATAAAGCATTGCTCATTTTTATATGTACTTCACTAATACTTAAGATAAATGTAATTTGAGAGTTTTATGAATGCTTTTGAAGGGATGAAGTTAATTATTTTAGGTTTACAATTTTACTAAGTAAGAATGTGCCTTTACTTAGGAAAAAGGGGTTTTGATGTATGAATGAAGGGTAATTGTTGATGAATAAGGGTTTAAGGCAGGAATTCAATATTTTTAACTTATCAGTCATCGAGCCTTGGGTCCGGTCCCAACAAAAGTCAGAGAAATGCTCTAAGCCTTTTTGACTGAAATTTTAGAATACTGAATACCTATAGGGGAGGGGAAATTAGTGATTTTGCCCGATGAAGTCTTATTTACATGCTTGGTCCACTGCTTTCTACCTACCCAACTTTATTTCTAACATTTTTTCTTCATTTTTTAGGTGCATTTAGGCTTTCAACCTTAAAACATTTTTCTTTCAAAGCATAAAACTATCTAGATCTACCTTATTTCATCTGAGGGCTCAGATTAAACTGTTGAGCTCCTCATTATTCTCTATATATCTACTGATTTGTCAAGTTTAAACTGTTTGAAAAATATTTATTCTCTATCTAAAACATGAAATTGAAAACATGAAAATTTAAGATTAAATTGTTTAACTGATCATGGATTATGACATTTATTGACACACTGCACATAATCATTATTCTTGCAGTAAAAATAAAGTAGTGGAATTTGGAATTGTTCACTTTCAGGTTTTATTTCTTTTCTTTTTCTTTTGGGGTATATATTTTTCTAAGTCCTTTGACCTTTATTTTTAGGACTTTTACCCTTTTTTCATTTTTTATTATTTATTATTTTCAAAATATGGGAAAAAAACTTGCAGAAAGCAAGGTATGTACATATTTACAAGACTATCAAAGTCAATTAAAAAATTATGAATCCTATATTTATAGGACCCTAACAGGTACATCTGGCATTCCCTTCATCACAACCTACTATTTCTTCATCGTCAATTCATGAAGTCATAACTGTTGTTCCTTTGGTTATGGTTGTTGTTCCATTGCCACAATTTTTTCCTTTTTTTAGAGTTGTTGTTTCTCTTCGTCACGGCTACTATTACTTGTCATAACAACTCCCATTATTTTTGGACATGACTGTTTTTCCTTTGTTTACAACTACTATTCCTTTATAACTATGTGATTTTATTTGTGGTTTCAAAGCATTCTTTTATTATCATGGTGACAAGTATTATATTACTCTAAACATTACCTTATGAAGAATTTTTTTTTTGGTTGGTGAACCCTATTAGAATAAAAATTATAGTAATCTTGATATTACAAATAACATAAAATGTTCATGACCTATTATCTCAATTACCACCAGAGTAGTTTTTCTTTTCTCCATATGGATTGATGATTTCCTTCAAACATAATATTGTGGAAATAAAATCACAATTTAAAATGGAAAAATTGTCATAACACTTCTTACGCCATCCTTAACTCTTAAGGGGTTGATGAACCACCCCGTTCACCAATTTTACATAAAAAATTTATATAGGTAGAAAAACATATAAAACTTAAATGTTTTCTCTCAAAGAAATAGGAGATCTCATTACGAGCCGACCTACCATGTTCATAGGACTTGACGTAGTTAAATTACCATTATGGTCACCAAACCAGGGTAATGACCTTTGACATAATAGTCAAAGGAAAAGAGGTCTCATCACGAGCTGACTTGTTCACTTTTCTAAGATCTGGTGAATGGAATTGTTACCAACTGGTCACCACGCCAAAACAATGGTCTTTTGGGGAAATTTCTCAAAAAGTGATACTTTTTTTTAGTGAACGAGATAGTGGCATATCAAGAGGTTAAAATGAAACCCTGTAGAGGCTATGGACACTTGCTGGAAGTAGAGGCTCTGCCTGTGGTATTGAAGTATAATTGGAATCATCATATCAATACTTAGTGATTTTGACTTTCCCTATTCAGTAAATAAAGGAGGAATCACCACAACTACTATGGAAATATTTTATACTAACTAAGATGGTAATTCAAACACTATATGAACATATTTTTATCCATATATATCAAGAATGCATATTGTTTTGTTATAAAGTTACCTTGCTAAATCTATTATATAATCTCTTCAAACGGTAATATTATAACACACATTTATTTTCCCATGACTTATATTTTTATGCTTCGAACACAGCAAAATATATTCATACATCAGTCCTGATATGCCTCATCATTACCCCACATGAAATTACCTAATTTAACCATCTCCCATTATAGTAAGTAAACGCATTTAATGAACCACAGGTTTGTCATATTACTAACAGTCGAGGACAACCTTTCTCATCATTGGGGGGAAGTGAAAAATCGCATGCATGACATGATGTTGACACATTTAACAAGGATGACTAATCATTATAGTAACTTTATTCAGATATGCTATATTTATATCGTTGTTACATATTGCTATTTTTCTACGAAATTGTTGGCTAAATCTCTGTACGTAGCTTCCTCATATTTTCTTCAGAAACAACAATTGCAAGTATGGGTGGAAAATCAATCTGGTGTGAACCATCTCAAATGCGGGTGTCTGAACATGCATGAAGAATTCTAGAACAAGTAGGTTGGACTGAGTATTTCTCCAAGCTACAAGGATTTGACAATTCAGTCGCCTAGAAGTTTTGTAGAACTTGAATAATGGAGTAACAATAGTTAGATGTAGAGAAATAACAGTGAATGAGACAGTTATAGTAGAAGTCACAAGGCTGTCCACGGAATGGGAGAAGTGGGTGGATAGGAATACTGGGTTGCAAGGCACTATGTTAACATTCATGGATCATGGAGAAGTACTGATTCGAAAAGGGAAAGGTTATCATTCAGCTTCCTTCCCAGAGCCATCGTAGGAATTAGAAAAGATAATATAGAGATACATTACTTGTGAAGGACAATATGATGTAGTGAGACCACGACATTTGAAGCTATTGGAAGCACTAAAACAAAAGGTAACTATAAATCTACCTTTATTTTTAAATTCCCTTTTGCATGAAAGAGATGACATAATTGGTAAAACAAAGGACCATAATTCAATAGTTAGTCATCATGGCCTTTTAAATTTAATAGTCATCGGGGAAATAAACCAAGCACAGATAACTTGGGATAATTTTATTTAAATTATAGAGACTCCACCCCAAATTGAAACACATACTACAAAACCTGTGCAACCGGAAATTGAGAAGATCATGCAAGAACAAGATGAAACCTCATGTCCACCAAAACTGAATAGAGCCGAGAAAAGGATAGAATCTATTATAGTATCCCTACCTATTAAACGTAGGATATTAGCGAGAATAATTAAAGCAAGAAATTCTGCAGAACCTAGAAAACAATTTCTAGAGGAAAATGTATCCCAAAAGTCTCTTGATATTTAGGAAGTAAAACAGAACAATTCACCTCAAATTCAGGACGAGGAGGTAGCCCAAGTTTTGGAAAACACGGGGACACTTTTCAATACTGAAGAAGATGCAACTCATTTGGAGTTTCTACCCAAAAAAACTCCAATGCCCGATTTTCCAACCTCTCCTCCAAACTTTGAAGCTACTATGATAGTGCAGTCCCTAGAGGACCATGGGAACCCTTCTTCCCAAGAACAGTTTACGGAATCCGTAGAAACCATAATGGAAATTGAATCTCCCTCTGAGGAAGCAGTTCCACCATCACCTGAAGATAAAAGGATAAGTGACGACCTTACTGATATGTTTCAACCTGATAAAGGCCTTACAGGCCTTGGAATTTTTTCCACAATCAAGAAACCGCAACTGAGGAGCTCGAAAATACTATTGTCGTTCCTTCCACCTCGACTGCACAAACTAAAGAGTTTGTTGAAAGAACAAAAAGGAAAACTAACTGTGAAATAAGGCTTCTTAGGAAAGAAAATCAGAGGCTATAAAGGAAGGCGAAGTAGCTTAAAATCTAGCTAAGAAACAAAAGGAAACAATATGAAAAGAGGCAGGAGATGCAGACATTTGAAGTCTAAAATGACAACTCTTACACTTCTACTGAAACACAAAGAGAGGATATTTCTAATATTTCTACAGAAACCCAGACTGATTTAGGTTTTAATATGATGACAGTCGAGGTAGCCTATCAAACAAAATTAGTGGTTTTGATTAATAGGGCCACTTAGATAGACATTTTACCCCTGTATACCAAATTGATCATGGTTATTACTATCTAGGCATTAAATAAAAGATTGGAGGAACAACAAGATGTTATAAAATGTTATTGAGGAGAAGTGGTGCCCTGGAAGGAGCACCAATATTTATTACAGAAGTTTAGAGCACTTTCTACCACTGAGGATGAGACATATGTTGAGCTTAGGGAAACAAAGAGAAAGATAGAAATGGTGCAGGGTCAAATCCAGAAAGCTTTGGAGCAAATCGAAGAGGTTTTATCCATTTATTTTGATGCTTTATGCTACAGGTGCCCAACAAATAACTATGCTATGTTCTTACTTGAGAGATATTTATTGCTTAAAATCAAATTTGTTCAGTCTGGAAAACCTACTGAGTTTGATATCATCTCCACTTTCATTAAATATTTTAAACAACAAGATGACAATGTGAAGTAATTTCTGTGTGAATTATATATGCACAACTTTTTCTTAGAAGACCAGAGGGATGAGAACCCTAGTTCTTTTATTGGTGATGTACAATTTCAAGATTCTATTTCTTTTTCTAGAAACTCGATTAAACAGTCACACATGGATGACATAATCAGAAGAGGTAAAATGGCCTTGAACTCTGGGTCAAAGGGGAATCAAAGAGTCCTTTGCACACCCTCATTCAGCATAAAAAGTTTATGGAATAGTTAGGTGTTGTCCTTTCTCTTGAAGTTGTGCACAATAGTGTTCTTTAGATTGGTTTATAAGTTTTCAAGGAAATCATAGTAGAATCCCTCTGTGCAGTTAAGAAAAGGTGGAATATGTCCTCCACCAAAGTAAAAAATAGGGAACCCTTCAATTACCAAAACTTTGTGGCAGCAACCAATGGAATTTGAGAATATGCTCATTTGGTCTTGTCTGAAGGACCTAAATGGATTGGTTGCAGGTATCGATGCCCTATCATTTGGTATCCTCTAGATGTGTATAAGCTTGAATATGAGCTCTCTAAGGAAGATAATGCAAGGGCCCTTAAAAAAGGTCCAGAACATAATTGGATTTCGATACTATGGTGAATAGTCCTATTCAACTTACTCTTTGATACTTTTACATATTAATCATCTCTTTGCATGAGGAAATGCAAACAATTAAGCTGGGGAGTGATGTTGGGCCACGGAAACAATATGTTTCTTCTCTTTGTTTCTTTAGTTAAACATATATTTTGCAAGTCTTTTTGGTCTAGATTACAATAATTTGCGAAATAGAATATTTAGAAAAGTAATTAATAACAATTTAATATTTCATTTTTTTAATAGGTTAATTTGAGTGTTTTACTTACCATAAAGTAGTAATTTGGGTAAATTTGTGAACAGAAGAGCTCTGCTAGAAAAATTTCGTTCCCTTGCAGCACTGGAGAGGAAAACTACTTCTGGACGACCATTGAATGATCCTGGCATGCTGATTGAGGATTCCTATCTATTTGCACGACACGATCGAAGAAATATATGTTTTGTTATTTTAAAAGATCGTGTAATTTAAATTAGAAATCTTGAGAATCTCCTGACTCTCAAGATAGATTTGTCATTCCAATGTTACAGATATGTTGTAATATAAACACAAAACTTCAGTAATAATGAGGATGACGGTGATTTGAGATTAATTCCAGTGATTGTAAAACTGAACAACATAACTTTTTTAAGTTTACAAACCGCTTTTGTAACTTATTTTTGATGTTAATGAAATTTTAATGGTTTGACTCTAATCTAGTGTGTTGAATCTGTCTTAAGGCAGTTACTTTTGGAGACTGTGGCCTAGTCACTAGAAAGATTGATTTCTTTCTTGTATTACTATTCTCTATTTCTTTTCATATGAATGACTATTGTTTTTGTGTAAATTCTGAGATCTACAATTCTACTGAGTGAATTCATAGATTCACAATCTACGTTGTGTAAATTATTGTATTTTTTTCTTAGTTATATGTGAATCTCTATATTTGTATTTCAGTACTATGAATGGTTAGATTTTCCAATTGAACTGAATAAGTTTTCAATTACAATTATCGAGCTATATGGATTTCTAGATTTACCTTATAACGAAGTGAATTTCCATTCATATACTTTGTTGTTAGAAATTGTAAAGGATTGAAGCAATTAGTAATTAAAAGTATATCCCCTTTGTTATATTTATTGAAGTTTCACATCATAATAGGAATGATTGATTTGGTAGGATTTAATACTTGTTTCTGAATTAGTAATGTAGTTCCATAATTCCTGCTAAATGATTCATTTATGTTTGCATATTGAATTTAGCCTTTTTGAAAGTATTTATTCGTAGCCTTTCCTTCATATTAGTCTTACATATGATCCTGTAATTTAAGCACTATCCCTACATAGACTGTGCCTACAACCTTGTAACAAAAATATGAACTCCAGGTTGATAGATTAATGAATAGAGGATTGAGTTGATTCCTTAGGCACATCTTAGCACTCGACACCTTCTGTAACTGGTTCATCTTTGATACCTCATTCCCATTCCTTCTCATGAAAATATAGATGCCTTAAGTCTTCTAAATCCTCCTCATATGGCTCCTGATCTACCTTTCCGCAAGCTACTACTTCTTTGTAATTTGACTCATAGATATGCTTCAAAGTGGCTTGGTATATTGTTCCTTCTATCACAAATCTACTTTCTAGGGAATCTCAATCTCCATTTTGTCTCTTTCCTCTGTAATGTACCAAGATTTTGGAAAAGTTCCCAGCGAATGTACAAAGTCAAGCACCCACAATTCTCTTGGGAACTCTTTAATCTCCCAATGTTCTTCACAATCCCTTATATGCTATTGGGGATCTAAACTACCTCTAGACTTTACATTTGGTTGGGGACCCACAAATTGTCGGAATCTAGCCCTTAGTGCATTTTAAACTTCATCCCACCTTTTAATATTATTGCGATGGGTTCCCCACCATCGAGTTGATGTAGCTTGTAAGGCCACATTCATTAAAGGTACTTTGTGCTCCTTGGGAAAAATTTCATCAACCATGTTAATAAAACTATTAATTATGTCCATATTAGTGAAGTTAGGGTATCCTCTTACCTTTTTTCCCATCCATTTCTCTCCTAGGAGAGTTTCACATCGTCGTGTATTGATTTCGTATCATCCCTGTTGCGAGTCATCCCAATAAATCTTTGATCCAATGTATGAACTATGAACATTGTTCCAATTGATTGACCCTTTGGCTTTTAGGTTGATATAATCTTCCCTCTTCTCCATTTTTAGTTGGTACAACTGGTCCAGTAGTCCAGGATCTTCCCTATCACTAGTCGCTTCAATGTATCTTGGACCTTGATAAGGGTCCAAGGGCTAGATTACTCTAACACCCTCAACCTCAATAATCATCAGTTTTTTCTTTAAGTCAATCACTTCATAGCTCTCAAATTTCTAGTCTATCCCAAGGAATGTAGGGTAGGGGTCCCTATCTCCCATTATATCTATGACTTGAAAATCTGCATAGGTATTAACCCCCAAAATTTCAAACTCCACATCTTCTAACCTCTCGATTGGTATGATGGAGTACTGATTCTCCATGCAGAACTAAATAGGAGAGAATGATAGCTTGAGTCTACCCAATTCTTCCCATGTATTTTCTTGGAAAGATATTGACATCCGATCCCAAGTCTAACATGGTATCCTTTAGATGGAATCTCGTGTTTTGTGCATCAATCCTGAACTCCTTCTCTATTTTACTTTTATTTATTGAGATTCTCTTTGAATGTCTTTCTGGTAAATTAGTAAAGATTGTGCTATATGATCTATTCCTCATCTAATATCTGACTTCAAATTCTCCCGCATCTACTTGAGCATCTACTTTTCATTCATGATGTTAAAAAACAATTTGAACCATTCTTCTATAGGTTGTGCTGGTTGTAAGCATTTTTTGTTCCGAGCCATAGGTTGTATTTCCTGCGATTCCTTGCTTGGATTTAAATTTTTGAACATTTCCACTGCTTCTTTATATTATTATTTATGTTGTTCCAGATTATAAGAGTACTTCTACGAGCTTGATCTTAGAGTTATAGGATGCACTAAGGTTGTTAGGTCCCTATACTACTAGTATAGTCCCTTATTGTTATTAGTGTAACCCCCTTATTGTTATTATTGTACCCTTGTAACCCCCATTTTGTTATTATTGTGCCCTTAAATTATTATTGTTAGGTCGGCTAGGATTACATTGTGGCCCACTAGGATTACATTAGGGCCCCATGGACTCCTATATATAGAAAGGAGGTTTTGTAAATTGTATCATCCAAGAATTGTTCATTTATGTAATGTATTGGAGGTTTCCCCCTCGAAGTGGCTTATTTATAAGGCTTTGATATCTCTTTTCTTCTATTTTTGGAGCTGGTTACACAACATTTGGTATCAGAGCTTTGGATTCTAGGGTTTCGCTGCTCCAAATAGGTCATCATGGAATTTTTGCTATAATGTTTTTTCTACAAAGTTTCAGAAGCTGAAATTTTTAGGGTGTGAAGCAGAAATCCTGAGGAAGATTGTCTAAACATTTCAGAGCTTGGTTCGCAATATTTTCGGAGATATGATCTGTGGAAGGTAGGTATTTTTTCAGGATCATAAACAGGTCATCGTGGTATTTTCGTTATAAATTTTTTTCTACGAAGGTTCAGAATATGAAATTTTTAGGGTGCGAAGATGAAATCTTGAGGAAACTCGTCGTAAAATTTAAGATCTTGGCTCACAATAGTTTTGGAGATATGATCTGTGGAAGGTAGTGCTTTTTCAGGCTCCCGAATTTCATCTCAAAGAGGTGATCATGGGAAAAGTTCAATAACTCTCTCTCTAAGCATTGGATTGGAGTGACGTAAAAAGTGGTCACAAGTACACAGACTGTAGTTTCTTGGCTATAAATTTTAGAAGTGAAGGACGAAACAGTGACACGTGGCAAGTCATAGAAGTTCGCTCTACTAAACCAATCCATAATTAGGTCATTGTGGGAGATTGGAGATAACTTTGTCTTGGAGAATCCAAATCAGGTCAAACCTATGGCATTCAAAAGAGAATTTAGAGGGCTACTTTAGTGTTGAATTTCAGATATTAAAGAGTATAAATCACAGAGATAATCCAATTTCAATATCGAGCTCCTCAAAAGCAAGAAAAAGGTGTGTATTTTTTTTCCGAATTGCATAAGTCTTGTTTGAAAAATCAATTTGAATTGATTCCAAGGGCATATTGTAGAATAGATATCAGTAGTGGGTTCTAAAAAATTCCCCGTAAAAATAATTCAACACCCATTAAGCCTTCAGAAGGCTCTACTATGACTCATGAAGATGATGAATTGCAACATGATCTATCAAAATTACAAGAGCAAGTGCACCAAATTTCGCTCTCACAAAGAGCGGCAAAAAATAAAATGGAAGTTTTGAAGAAAGGCGTGGAAGCAAAGATGGATGGTGTGAAGAATAATATGGATGGTTTGAAGAAATGCGTGGAATCTAAGATAGATGGCATGGAAGCTGGCATGGAATATAAGATGGATGACATGGAAGCTAAAATGGAAAACATGAAGAATGATCTAAAAGCAGACATAGAAGGTTTGACAAAGTTGATACAAGAAATGTTTCCTAATGGTGAAAAGATAGTAGAGGAAACTCATGATGAGAACAAAATAAATGCTAATCATGATTTCATAAACTCTAATGTTGGCGGGAAGAACCACCATATTCCAAAAATGGATATGAGGAAGTTTGATGGAAAGGATCCTGTAACATGGATACTACAGATGGAGCAATATTTTGATCTCCATAATGTGCAAAACACACAAAAGGTACGCATTGCAACTTTAGATTTAGAACAAAATACATTTGTATGGTATCGATGGCTTTGCTCCCGTAAAAAAATTGTCACTTGGTCAATTTTTACGGAGGAAATGATAGCACATTATGAGGATACAAAGAGAAACAACTTCTTTAGCCAATTGATAAATCTCAAACAAAAGGGTTTAGTGGGGGAGCACATTGAGGACTTCCAAAAATTGAATATAAGGGTAACTAATATTCCAGAGGAACACAGGATTGATCTCTTCATAGGCACTTTAAAGGATAACATCCAACATGAAGTTCGAGTTTTGGAACCTGATTTATTGGAGAAGGCATTCAGGTTGGCAAGAAAAATTGAATGTAAAATTATGGCGACAAGGAAGCCTGCCACTCACTTCTATAAATAAGGAAGTGTTTCTATGCCTAGATTTCCACAACCTACAAGGTTGACACCACAACAATTGGAAGAAAAAAGAGAAAAAGGGCTTTGCTACAGTTGTGATAGAAAATACACTAAAGGTCATAAGTGTGCTGAGAAGAAATTATTTTACATAGATTGTGAAGAGGAAGAAGAGAATGAACAAGAAGAGGATATACACCAGGAACTAGCCCTAGAAGAGGAAGAAATAAATCTGACCATATCGTGTAATGCACTAGCAGGAATTACCACTCCTCAAACTCTCAAGATAGAAGGACATATCAAGAAGAAAAAGGTAATAGTGTTGATTGATTCAGGTAGCACCCATAATTTTATTCATTGTAAGGTAGCCAAGGAATTAAATTGTTTCTTATACCCAGCACCAGAATGTCAAGTGATGGTTGCAAATGGAGGAACTATAAATTGCTCTGGAAAATGCCATAATATCAAGCTAACCATGGGGAATATGTATTGACTAGTCCAATGCTTTCCATTCCTATGGGAGGTGCTGATGTTGTACTAGGAGTACAATGGTTACAATCTTTGGGGACGGTAGCTTTTAATTTTCAAGAATTTTACTTGAAATTTTTTTCAGAAGGAAAGGAAGTCAAATTACGGGGTATTGCAGGGATGACTGGAAAGATAATAAGAACTAATGTCATGAAAAATCTTCTAAAGAAAGAACAACGAGGTGTAATTGCACACTTATACTCACTAGAAGTTCCAACATCAAAATCATCTATTTCTTCAGATCTCCAAAAATTCTTGGACAATCATTCCAAGGTGTTTGAAACTCCCAAAGGACTCCCACCTATTTGTGATCATGATCATGCTATTCATTTGATTCCAGGAAGTGTTCCTCCAAACATCAGGCCTTATAGATATCCTTACATCCAAAAGAGCGAAATTGAACGTATGATTGCAGAAATGTTAGAGGCGGGTATAATTCAACCTAGTCAAAGTTCTTTCTCTGCTCCTGTAGTATTGGTACACAAGAAGGATGGATCATGGCGCATGTCTCTGGATTATAGGGAGCTCAATAAGCTCACCATTAAAGATAAATTTCCCATTCCTGTGATTGATGAATTATTGGATGAATTACATGGAGCAATTTATTTTACCAAGTTGGATCTTCGTTCAGGATATCATCAAATTAGAATGAAGATTGAAGATATTCCAAAACAACATTTCGAACTCATGAGGGTCATTATGAATTTTTGGTCATGCCTTTTGGCCTTACCAATGCACCTTCTACATTTCAAGGGTTGATGAATTCCATTTTCAAACCCTTCCTAGAAAATTTGTGCTAGTATTTTTTGATGATATACTAATCTACAGCAGGTCTTGGAAGGATCATGTTGAACATGTTGACAGGGTGCTCAAACTATTATAGGAGAAACAATTATATGCAAAAAAATCCAAATGTTTCTTTGGAGTACAAGAGGTGGAATATCTGGGTCATATTGTATCTCACGAGGGTGTTAAAGTAGACCCTAACAAAATTAAAGCCATTAAGGAATGGAAAGTCCCCACAACCATAAAGAAGTTGCAAGGATTTCTCAGGTTAACAGGGTATTATCACAAGTTTGTTAAGAATTATGGGAGAATAGCAGCACCTCTAACAACATTATTGAAGAAAGATGCATTTTCATGGACTCATGAAGTACCTAAGGCCTTTTAACATCTTAAAGAGGCAATGTGCCTAGCACCGGTCTTAGCTACACTAGACTTCACAAAAACCTTTATTGTGGAATGTGATGCCTCAGGAAATGGAATTGGTGTTGTTTCAATGCAGGAAGGAAGACCCATTGCTTTTGAAAGTCGTCCAATCAAAGGAAAGTATTTACAGAAACCTATTTATGAGAAGGAAATGTTAGCAATATTGAATTCACTAAAGAAATGGAGAACTTACCTAATGGGAAGACACTTCAAGGTAAAAAATGATCATGATAGTCTTAAACACTTTTTGGAACAAAGAATATCTTTAGAAGAGCAGCAAAAATGGGTCACAAAGATGTTGGGTTATGACTTTGAAATAATATACAAAAAAGGAAAGCTTAATGTTGTTGCAGATGCACTCTCAAGAAAGAATGAAGAGGTGGAAGCATTGCTTTGTGCCATTTCTATTATCCAAACAGATTGGATAACTGAAGCAAGAGATGAATGGAAGAAGGACAAAGATGTATGGACACTCATTCAAAAGTTGCAGCAAGATCCTAGTACATCTGATACATTTAGTTGGAAAAAATGATTCCTTATGGTACAAAGATCGCTTATATCTTTGTAAGAATTCCCAACTGAAACAAAAGATTCTTCTGGAATTGCACACTTCTCCTTTAGGAGGACACTCAGGATTTTTAAAAACTTACCACAGGGTGAAGAAAGATTTTTTTTGGGATGGCCTTAAATCCGATATTCAAAAGTTTGTGGCGGAATGTTTGGTTTGCCAGTAGAATAAAGTGGAGACAATTAAGACCCCGGGACTTCTACAACCTTTATCCATTCCAAGTCAACGTTGGGAGGAGATTTCAATGGATTTTATCACAGGTTTACCTAAGTCCGAAGGAAAGAGTGTCATCATGGTAGTAGTTGATAGACTTACCAAGTATGCACACTTTTGTGCATTATCTCATCCATTTAAAGCAAGTACAGTTGCTACTACATTTATGGATAGAATTCAAAAGCTACATGGAAGCCCAAGGGTTATTGTGAGCGATAGAGATCCCATTTTTACTGGAAATTTTTGGACGGAGTTATTTTCTTGTTTGGGTACTCAATTAGCTCATACCTCATCTTATCATCCTCAATCTGATGGTCAAACTGAGATAGTAAATAAATGTTTGGAAGGATATCTTCGTTGTTTTGTATCTGATAAACAAACACAATGTGTCAAGTGGTTACCTCTTGCTGAATGGTGGTATAACACTTCCTTCCATACTGTAGCAAAAATGACCCCATTTATGGCACTTTATGGATATCATCCACCATCCATCATATCATATTTAAGGGAAAATTCGAAGGTTCAAGCAGTGGAAGATCACATCGAGCATCAGCAAGAAGTTCTCCAACTCTTAAAGGATAACCTGAATTTGGCACAAAATCGAATGAAACAACAGGCAGATCAACATCGCAGCGAGAGAAGTTTTGATGTAGGAGATTGGGTATTTTTACGGCTACAACCATACAAACAAATGTCCCTCAAGCAAGCTAAGAAGGATAATAAATTATCGCCAAAGTACTATGGTCCTTACAAGGTGTTGCAAAAGATTAGTACTATGGCATACAAATTGGAGCTTCCTGCTTCTTCGCGAGTGCATCCAGTTTTCCATGTTTCATGCTTAAAGAAGGTTATAGGTGAAAATCTTCCAGTTCAAACAATATTGCCAGAACTTGATGAGGAAGGAAAAATCATATTGGAACCTGAAGCGATCATAGAAACAAGAACTTGACAGCTACGGAATCAATCAATTTCAGAGTATCTCATCAAGTGGAATAACTTACCCACTGAAGATTCTACATGGGAGGATGAGAAGTTTATACAGAAGCACCCAGAGCTGCTCAAGCGTTGAGGACACCACTTTTTTGAAGGAGTGGGGCATGTTAGGTCCCTATACTACTAGTATAGTCCCTTATTGTTATTAGTGTAACCCCTTTATTGTTATTATTGTACCCTTGTAACCCCCATTTTGTTATTATTGTTCCCTTAAATTATTATTGTTAGGTCGGGTAGGATTACATTGTGGCCCACTAGGATTACATTATGGCCACATGGACTCTTATATATAGAAATGAGGTTTTGTAAATTGTATCATCCAAGAATTGTTCATTTATGTAATGTATTGGAGGTTGCTCCCTCGAAGTGGCTTATTTCTAAGTCGTTGATATCTCTTTTCTTCTATTTTTGGAGCTGGTTACACAACAAAGGCTCCTGCGTCATCTCCAGTCTTCTTTCATCACTGCGCCACTATAGCTACAATTGAGAGGGGTGAAATTTTTGGTATTCTTGGCTCTGAATTAATCAAATTCTATACCCTCTATCTAATTATCTCTTCCCACCTTGTAATCAATTATGGAAGTCTTCAATAGCATGTGTGTTCACCCCGCACTAAGAACACCATGAATTTTTGGTAGAGGACACTCTCTTGCAACATGACCCTCTTGGTCACAGTTGTAACATCGCATTGGACCACATACTCCCATCCTGCTCCCCCTTGTTCCTCCTCCTCCTCATCCCTGAGGGGTTTCATTGACCCTATAGGATGTTTTGTCCAGCCTATTAACTAATGCATCCAATGCCTTGCATTGGTATGTGTGATGAGTTGGAGAGGCACAAAATCCATAATAGGTGTTGTTAGGTAAGTTTAAATATTTCTATAAGATTGGTCAAAGACGTGGAAGATGTCCATATTATTTACATATATCACAGTAATCAGTTGGTGCTTGATTCTGTTGATTTGGAAATCCATGAAATTATGTTTGGCCCTAATATAGACGTTGTGTCCCTATTTGTGCAACTTCTGCAATAGGCGGAGCTCCTAAGGGCCCCCTAGTCTAGATACTCCTACCAGCCCATGCAACCTTGGGAACTATGTGATTAGGTGTCCTTCAACTAAGCAATGGGTACACCATACATTCGATCTTGTTGCTCTCACTGGCTACATATATTTTAATTTGTCCATCAAACTTGCAATTTCGTGTTGCAAGCCCAATATAGAAGGATCTTGTATTGTTGTTCCCCCCTGAAATTCATGAGGGTATCCCACCATAAATTCAATCCTCGTTGCTTTCTATAAAGCATCTTGCAATGTACCAGTATTTTTTTGGGTTAATAAAGTTCTTGTAATAGGTAAAAGTTCCTTCATAGACCAATATCATTGATGGTTCAGGTCTATGGGATAAATTAAATTTCCAATTGCATCCTTAAATCTTCTCATTAGATCCCAAGTTATTTCCCCTTCTCTCTATTTAATTTTCCACAGTTCATAAAATCCTTGTTGATTTGTCTAAGGAAGTTTGAATTCCTGCACCAAGTCTCTTTTCACATCATCTACTATAGGATTCTAATGTAGTTCTGACCATTTGATGAACCACCTCAAGATTCTCTCCCTAAGAGTTTTTTGGAACTCAATCAGCTTGGTAGCATTCGACATTTGGTTGGCCCTCCATATGGATTCACACAAATACCAATGTTTCTCTATGTCATCGTTCCATTTCCTAGATAACTCTGGGTATCACGTAGACGATCCCGCCATGTCTAATTGTGATTGGGGGAAAAGTATAGATCCTTTTGATCTAGGCTATGATGATCCTTGCGAGATCCTTCCAGTATTACCACTACTAATAGTACTAGCTCAACCTGTAGTTTGAACACTATGAAACTTAATAACTTTAAGTAACTTGAAAATAATTGATCAAAGTTTTTGTAAATTACCAGGAGAATGTTGGGGAAGGTGTTTCCTGGGCACGAGGAGTTCATATTGTTTTTTAGATGGGGAACATATTTTTCCAAAAATAATGTTTCCATTGTGACATGCATGTCACCATCTGAGTCGTCTTTTGAGCTAGAACCTTCTACTCTGCTTGAAATCTCCTCTTATGCGGATCAGGATGGGCTCTTGTTTTCTTCTCAATCCTTAACTCTTCCATCATACCCTTCTCCCCTTGTTGTTCCTACTTGTTGTGAAATCAAGGGCTTTAGGAGATTTCTCTTCTTAATAATTGCTTGGGATGTATTTTATACTTATTTATTAGATATTTTCTTTGTTAGATTATTATTATGTTCTTCTCATCAAGTCAATCATAAAATACACAAGAGATACAATATATAGGCTTGTAATCTAGGGCCAAAAACTCTCACTCTTTGAGAGGAAAACCCGATCAGAAATTCTTCTTGTAGATCTTCAATTAAAAATTAACAAGACCATGAAAAATACCCTTGACATAAGAATTCTCCCAAGACCCTTGTCACAAGCCTTTGTAGCTCTTCTCAGCTTCTCCTTCAATCCTCCCTTTTTTGCACTACACTGCACTACACCTTCGACTAGAGAAACTCGGTCTCTATACTTCAGCAACCTTAGATTGGGTGCTTCTTCTCGACTTCCTTTGATATCTTCTTCGGATCCCTATATACCTCTTCTCGGATTACTTTATTAACCCCTTTAGGTGTCACCTTAAACCCAATATCGAGCTTGTCTTGTTGTTGTAATAGGCCTCGACTTTTCTAAGATATGTGAGATATAGAGTGACCTATGACCGAGTTTCAGTAGCACTTATCCTTTGCTAATCTTCCTTCTCTTTCTCTCTCTTATTGTAATCATGAACTTTGCACTTATGACTGTATTCTTGACCAAATTTCTTTCTCCAAATGAGGCCAAGTGGTGCTACTTATAGAGGTTGTCTTATGTCTATTAGGATGACATGATATTTAGGAGGAGATACAACTTCATGGTGGAGGATTATTATTATATTTAGGCTGACTTGGAGAGGCCTAGTGAAAAGGTCTTGGAAGATTTCTTTTTCATATAAAAATGTGTGTAACATGACTTCATTTACATGACAATGACTCTATTATCTTTATGACAAGATTATAAAATCCTAGAGACTCCAAAGTGAGAATCTTTGACCTAAACGTAAAATCTCTTGCTCATGAAACCCATGATGCTAGTAATATAATAAATTCATGTTATTTTTCTTTGTCTCTTCTTACAGAAAATCATAATTACATGTCATTATGAAGACCGAACATAGTTAAATTTTTCAACACTCCCTCTTAACTAGGGAGGTATTCATAGTGGTACTTGGTCATTCTCAATCTGAAGAATCTCATAAGAAGAATCGGATTGGCAATACATATGTATAACATCATATCAATCAACATTGTTACATAGAAAGGCCTACCTAACAACTCCATCTCTCAATGAGATCTCGAGCTTAATTCTAGTGAGACCAATGATTTAATAAAACCCTCAGCATTGTCTCTCTCAGAACATTCCCAACTCAGGTTCTCTCAAAGTATGCCCAGGAATATTCTTATCTTGGATTACCAGTACTCAAATAATATTGATCCTTTTATGATTCCTCTTATCTTGGATGCCCTACTACATCCTCAAAGAGTATTAGATTCCAGACGATTACCCAATCCTCCATTCTATCTTCATAGTTGAATACCATAATGTTGTGTCTATCTCTCCCTCTCAATAATGAAGGACATATTCCAATGAAGGAATGTATTCATTCCTATGCAAGGAATTCACCTAGTCTCCCTCTTGGCTTAGGAATTTCCAAGTTTCTACCAAGTAAGAAAATGTTTTCCAAGATCCCTCTTGATTAGAGGCATGCAACAGCTCCTCGGGTGTAAATAATGGGACAACCAGCTACTGTGAAGAACTCCTTCATTTGATGTCATGATTTTTTCTTCGTTGTGGAGTCTTCATCTTTTGGGACCTATTCATAGGGCACAAACCATCCATAACTTTCATCAACGAGTCATGTCATCATTCTATTTTCATCGGAGAGTGATCCATCAGTTTTCTCATCTGGCCTAGCTTCATGTCATGCTGCTATCTCCATACCATATTTCTTTTAAGGATATTCCATACTATCACATGGTTATCAACAGTGGATTACATACACTTCCCTTTGGAAACGATGCATAAAATCATGTAGATATATTGTTTAATATGGTGTTTCATTATGAAATTTCCCTGTAGGTATCAACATCCTGCATACATGTTGACACATCTCCCAAAGATATGTATTTTGAAGGGACTCCATCTTTTTCAAACTTCCATCAGAGTCTTCATATCTTTTAGGGATATTTCCTTGTCAAGTATTCTTGGTCTTCTTGGATGTTTATTGCCTTTACCATGGTTGCATATCATATGATCTCTTCCTTCCTTTCGTCACACATTTCATTCCCAAGATCTTCCAATCAGAGTTCCTTGATTGTAGTCAATTACTTATTACTCCATATGAGGACATATTATGCTGATTTTCATCTAGTGTTAGTGTGAACCATGCCTTTCGACAACCTTTGCATAGGAGGGGATTCCTTTCCTTGTGATCATGCTTCTCAAAATAGATTAGTGATCCAAGTTACCTATAACCATATGACATGACATTGTAATATCTAGTGTAAGAATATACATACCTCATCTTTTCTGTTGAGTCACACTCACCTATAAAAAAATTTCCTTTGAATGAAAGAGCTTCATTCCTTCGATCCGCTTTATCAATATGCCATCATATCCTAATCCCTTGAATTCTAAAAGTTAGAATTCTCGATGAAACATTTGCTTCCTTTCTAAAATAGTGAATCTGATGAGGATTTAATTAGAAAATATTTCATATTCTTATCAACATATGTTTCCACATTGATTAATGAATGATAAGCCTTAACCAAGATGACTTCCTTTTCTTTCATGAATGTCATTTTAAGTGAGGTTTCCAAGAGCCACATACTTCATATCATGATTGTCACACATTTTGTTCCATACAACTTCCTATGATAAGTGCTCTTATTTCAATACTTCTATCATGATGCCCATTTTATTATGTTGCATCTATCTAATTTAAAATGCTTTCTATATTCTAATTTTATAACAAAAAAATACTTTAGAGTGAAGAATATTATCTCAATCATAGTAGAGATCTCTCACTTATTCTTTCTTAGGTTTCTTTGTCTCAAGTTCTTCCATTTCTCCAATGATATAGGCTTCTTCCATTTTTCTCTTATCCTTATTAGATTTAGGAAAATATATTTTATAATTCTCAAGTTCATGACATCCACAACATCTTACCCTATCCACGTTCCTCTAATTTTCAGGATAAAATTTACCAAATCTTCCCCATCCCTTTGGTAGAGCATTTAGTACCACTGTGGTCATTTCATTATCAAACATAACTTCTTATATTTCTTGTAGTTGGTCTCATATTTCAGAGATCTTCATAAAATATAAATTTATTCCTTCTTCCCTTGACATATTTAGCTTGTAGATTTATTTCCTTACTGATATTACTTCTTCCGTAGTACTCACGGAGAACAACTCTACCAATTTTCTTTTGCAGTTTCTAGTTTTGATACATATGGGATGAAAGAGTTTTTTATGGATTCTATAAGAATCCTCTGGGATATCACTTCTCCCTTAATGTGTTTGGCATGTTCTTGAGTATCTTATTTTGAAGGTAGGATTACTGACCCTTTAATATGATTCATGACTTCATTTTCTATAATATTTAGATTTGTTCTTTTCTTCCATGCAAGAAAGTTTGAAGCCCCAACCAATTTGTTGCTTTCCTTGCAATTTTTTTTTTTGATAGATTCATATTAATTCATAAATATACTTACTTGTTAGATTCTTCTTCCTCTACTTGCTTCCTCCTTAAATTTTATGATGATATATATAGTAGAAATACTCCTTCTTGATGAAGATGGTTTTCTTCAAGAGTGGTATAAGGAGGTAGATCACCTTGGAACTTTGATGATAAGTGTTCTTGATTATGATGATAAATAATGGATTGATGGTCTATTCAATGAATGTGATCTTGCTTTAACAAGAGGGATATTTCCTTATAACTTTTGAAGATAATGATCACACCCTTGATCTTGCTTTTCTAGGAACGAACTTGATGTATAAGTCCTTCAATTTTGGAGTAGGGTCTTTGTGGTTTTTTGAGATGACTTGAGATTTTCACAAACTTATTTCAAGACTTATTCTTGTATGATGATCTTTGATGTATTCCATGAAGCTTGATGCTTGAGTGTTTTCTTGTTAGAATTCCCTTTCTTGACTTTAGCACCTAAGCCTTGAAACCATGTTGAGGAATCAAGGGGTTTAGGAGATTTCTCTTCTTGATAATTACTTGTGATGCAATTTATACTTCTTGATTAGATATTGTATTTGTTAGATGTATTTGTTAGATTATTATTATTTTCTTGTCATCAATTCGATTATCAAATACACAAGAGACACAGTATATAGGCTTGTAAGCTAGGGTTAAAACCTCTTACTCTTTGAGAGGAAACCCCAACCACAAATTATTCTTATAAATCTTAAATTGATGAGTACCAAGACCATGAAAAAGATCCTTGACAGAATAATTCTCCCAAGATCCTTGCCACTAGCCTTTGTATCTATTCTCGCCTTCTCCTTTGATCCTCTTTTTTCTGCACTGCACCTTCGACTAAAGAAACTTGATCTCTATACTTCAGCAACCTTAGATTGAGTGCTTCTTCTCAGCTTCCTTTGATATCTTCTTTGACCCCCTATATACCTCTTCTCGGATTACTTTCTTGGCCCATTTAGGTGTCACCTTAAACCCAAGACCGAGCTTGTCTTGCTGCTATAATGGGCATCAATGTTTCTGAGATATGTGAGATATAGAGTGACCTAGGACCGAACTTCAGTAGCCCTTATCCTTCGTTGATTCACCTTCTATTTCTCGCTCTTCTTATAATCCCGCACTTCGCACTTATGACTTTATTCTTGACCGAATTTATTTTTCCAAATGAGGCAGAGTGGTGCTACTTATATAGGTTGTCTTTTGTCTATTATGCCGACATGATCTTTAGAAGGAGAGCTGAATTCATGGTAGATGATTCTTATTAGATTTAGGCCAACTTGGGAGAGGCCTAGTGAAAAGGCCTTGGAGGATTGCTTTTACATATACAAATGTGTGTAACATGACTTGTTTTACATTACAATGACTCTATTATCTTTACGACAAGATGGAAAAATCCTAGAGACTAAAAAATGAGAGTCTTTGACCTAAAAATATATCTCTTTCTCATGAAACCCATGATGCAAGTAATACAATAAATTCATTTTATTTTTCTTTGTCTCTTCTTACATAAAATCATAATTACATTTGATTATGAAGATCGAACCTAGTTACACTTTTCAACACTACTGCTACTTATTCTTCTATCGAACTTCGCGACAACTCTCCTGCTTGGCGCATATTATTCTTTTTCCTATTGATCTCCCGCATTTCCCTCTCCTGCAATTTCTCTGTTATTTGTGCTATCTGATGCGCCCTTATATCCCTATATTTCTTGGAGTCATATGTGTCCATTTCGTCAATCTCCTCATGTCTCCCCATATTGTAGCATCCCCCCCTTTAGATCCTTTCCCTAGTATTGGGTGTTTAGGCTTCCATGCGTGGACCTTGGAATTTCAACAAGAATTATTCCACCATCCTAACTTTAATCTAGAGAGTGATTTGTTTAGAAGCTTCCCCCACAACCCTGATCTGAATATATCCTCAACTTTGGAAAAATATTGGTGACTCTCTATAGCAAACTCAATAATATAACATTCTAATGTAGTCTATACCCAGAAGTCTACAACTCAATTTAAATCAATATCCAATCGATTTAGCACCAATATATCTAGTTGTGTCCATGTGCACCGAGATCTATTTTGTTTTCCTAATTTTCCTTTGATCTGCAGCTTTTGTAACCAATTATAAAGATCCTAAGGGAACTTACCCCAAAAAATATTGTACTGATCACTAGTCGACTCTAAGAACATGATCTACTTTTTCAATTTTCTTTCCCACCAACTTTGTAGTTTTTCCTTATAGATTCTTGATACCATATTCCAACTCACTTTTAGATTACAGGTCCTGGAAACAAAACCATTTGTTGGCTAAAAATGATAATTAGGCAAAGACCCAGGTTCAGGAATAGGGGCCAACAAGGCTCCCTTGTAGTCTAGGACAACTCTGACATATTCACCTTACCCAAGACTTAGTAAGGAGTCTCACCCAAGGCATGTTGTGATCTTATTGAAATGAGAGTCAATATTTGAGTATCCTAAAAGTATTATCAATCACTACTTATTTAGAACACTATTATCATAACCATGGGATCATTTCACAAGACCTAAACTCACTATCAAGTAAAGAGGATTGAACAATACACAATAAAAATTTTAATTACCAATCATTCAGATAAAAACATAAATATAGATCACACACATAAGATATAGGCCACTGAACATGTATTTACACTATCTTCATCATCATACGTTACATCAAATACAAATCTGTCTTTCCAAAGAACATAAGAGACTAATAATACAAAATTGTAGGAGAACCACATACCCAAGTGGTTCCTCCCCTTCTACGACTCTCTTCTCCTCTATTCCTCTTTGTTGGTTTTCACTCCTCCTGCTTTTTCCCAAATGAACTACTAGTCTTCCCTTTTCTTCACTCGACTGCCTCCGCAACTCGGTTGTTGCTTTTTCCCGCTTTAATCCTACAACTTGAAGTTCAGTTCAATTTACTCTTCGTTTCTTCTGAAACTCTGAAACGGTTATCATGCCACCCACTATCACTCCAACTGTCTCAAAAATGCCTTGCATATTTTAAAATGAAGGCCCCAACATATCACCAGAAACCTTGAGCATTAAAGAGTGAAATGGACAATTCTTAAGAGAATTTCATTGCATAACAAAGGAATATATGCAATCCATTGTTACTAAGAAATAGAGTCATGGGGAAAATAATTACATTGAATCTTTGTTCCAAGCAATCATTATCCAACAAAACCAATCCATGTTTCAATAGTTCTTATTACTAGTTCCACTAGAGAAGATGGTTTCTCAAATCATAGGATTTTTTTCTTTTCTTTTTATAACATTTAATTCATATGTAACACTCTCCTCCAACATTTATCTAAGTTAATTGGTACACTGGGGTAAAAATGTGACCAGAGGATACTATGATGTGATTCAAATCACCATGTATGTTTAAGGAAGTGGAGTTGACAAAACAAAACCATTATGACCTTCCACACATGCTACATAACCTTTAGGATCCAACCAACTTTTCAAGGCAACCAACCCCTGAGAAAACTTGGCATTTCACTTATATACACCCTTAGTTTATCCCATAAAAATCCAGACATGCGATTAAGGCCTTCCAGTTGCTAACGCAATAAGGCATGCCAAAAACTGTTGGATTTTTGAGCCAGTTCCGAGCAAGTAACCCTAAAGTTTGAGCCACTTTTTCAGGGCCAGGTCTGAAGCCACTGCCCAAAAATTAATGAAACTTTCAGAAATGATAAATAAAAACGGAATAAGGCTATTAACACAATCATTAAGGCTATTATGACCCCTACTGGCCATGATAAATATTTTGTCAAAAATGTCACAAATATGTAATCTACAGGTCATAGCAACATATCTAAGCATAAGGGTCTCATCCTTATCTGATATTTGTAAAGAAGCATTGTTTCTCTATCAAAATAGCCGCATTATCATCTATTAGGTCATATATTCATTGTACATTCGTTTTCAAATCAAAACATGATGATATCCATACATGAAGTATGTCATAAAACATACTCATAACAAACATATAACCATCATAAACAACAAGGATACACCAACCATAAAAATCACATATGAAACAGTAAATTTAAACATGAAATACAAAGGAGAAGGAGATCTTATTAATGAATGCATAAGCCAATCAGGTATGGGACTTCCACGAACCACCCAACCATATATTGGGTTGAACCAAATATTTCTTTCAGCCAATCACCCTTATGCCATATTCCAAGCATGAATGTGGGAGTCACAAAAAACCAATAAAGGCTTCCTCAAGCTTTATCATATATCCCATCAAAGGATTCCTAGGCCTAAAACACTCATCAATACATCTAGGCTTTACCACAATCTCCAACAGATCACTAGGCCCTGAATGAGCATGGATGCCTTCGAATATCTCCACCCAAATCATGAGGAATTTGTCTGTCTCAACCTCTCGGATTTACCGTGTATCCCGCCATTACTGGTCAATGGATTCCTAGGTCTATGAGGTCACCACCATTTATGATTTACCGTGTATCCTAATATTACAAGATAGGGGATTCCTAGGCCCAATCAAGGGTATTCACCTCTGAAATTTATCATGTATCCCGCCATTATCGGTCAATGGATTCCTAGGATCAATAGAGGTGTTCATAACTAGGCTTTATCATGTATCTCGTCCTGGGATTCCTAGGCCTTGTGAGTAATCCTGAGACCACCCCACTCAATTTCAAGTCCATCCAACAATATAACTCAATCAAATATGAGAGAAACTGCCACACCATGGCTATTCGAAAATGGCAAGGCAAGGTTGAAGAACAATATCACACCTAGAAAAACCCATGCCAATGAAAACAAGAGAACCAACAACACACATGCATGTACCATGCATTCTGAATCTAGCAAGGAAATCGCACATGAAAATTGATAACTACAAAGTAATCCCACTATAACTGCTTGATCCTTCTCTTCCATGCTTGATATTTTCTTCCCTTTGACTTCTTTATCCTTCCTTTTTTTTCTTGATATAATTCTAGAATGCTCTAAGTGTCCAAGAGTATGTGAGAGAGAGAGTAGAGAGAGAGCTCTCCAAAACTGAACTGACAAAAAGGTACCCACTGGTCCTTAGAATCCTTTTTACTAATGAGGCCTCTATTTTCTTCTTTTTCCATTATTCTGCTTCATCTTACTCCTCACATGCAACATGTGACCCTTCACCTTCCTTTTCTCCTAATTTCCATTATTTTCATAAATAAAATGCTAATTAGTGCCACTTTTTCCTTTCCAATGCGTTTTCCATTTCCTTTGCCAATTTCCTTAGCCATAATAAACCAAATGAACACCCACACTATGATTTTTTTTCCCAACATTTAGCTTGGGATAAGTTTCCCATGGAGCTTTATAACTTAGCTTAATGTCATATTTACAATTATCAAACCATTGAGAATAAAAACAACATGACACATAATAACATGACAACCATAACGACATGAAACCTATAGTACTTATTTGAGATTTATAACACAACTCATGGTGGTATTTACATCCATATATGTATGTATATAAACCAAAACATCACACCAAAACGTATAACAAAATAATTTGATCAACTAGTGAATAAATAAGGATACATAGCCCACTTCTAATCTTCCATCTCCCATGTAACTTCATTGGGCCCAAATTGCTTCCAATGCACTTTAACTTTCTCGATTAGTTGGTTCCATAGCATGAGAATTTTTCTATGTAATATACACTAAGTTTCCAGCTGGAATTATCATTTTGGCTCCACTTGCAATACAGACCAATCAATCACGTGATCAACATCTTTAACATGCTTCTTAAGAAATAACACATGGAAATCATCATGGAATTTCAATATTGGAGGCAAGGCAAGTCGATAAGCATTGGTCCAATCCTTTCAAGAATATTGAAAGGTACAGAAAACTAAGGTACCATCTTAACACATGATCCAATTCTCAAGGAGCTCTTCTTCAGCTTGATACACAAGTGCACCTATTCCCCAACCTCAAACTCCTTAAAAATATTGTTCTGGTCTGCATAAATTTTCTATTTGTCCTATGTTGCCTTTAGATTCTTGATTACTTTCATTTCTTGTTCCATCTCTCATGTCAACATATCTGGTCCTATCAACACCCTATTCAATGGATCACTCCAACTAATGGGAGTATTACAACTCCACCCATAGATTGCCTCGAATAGACACATCCTTAGTAACTCCTAATACCCATTGCTGTAAGAAAACTCAAGCAACATAAGGTACTCTTCCCATCTCCTCTTCTGATGCATCACATACACCCTCAACATGTCCTCCAATATCCCGTTGACCCTCTTTGTTTGTCCATTTTCATGCAGATGATAAGTTGTGCTGAAGGCCAACACTATCCCCAAACCTGAAAAAAATCCTTCTAGAACTTGGAAGTGAACTTAATATCCATGTAAGACACAATATTCCTTGGAACACCAAGGAAATATAATACATATATGATGAATACATGTGCCACATCACTAGGTGAGTAAGTATACTTCAATAGAATGAAGTGTGCTACCTTTGTCAACATGTCTACCACAAACATGATGTAATCATGTTGTCTAGATGTCATCGGAAAACCTGTGATGAAATCCATGGAAATGACCTCCCACTTCCACTCTAGAATCAAGATCGGCTATAGTAGTCCACTTGGATGCTTACATTTTTCTTTCACCTACTGAAAGTCCAAACATCTAGCCACAAAATCTACCACGCCCTCCTTCAAATTTGGCCAATGATAAAACTTCTTCACTATTTTCAATGTCTTCTAGTATCTTGGGTGGCCTGAATATGGTTTTGCATGAAATTCTTGTAAGACAATCTTCTTGAGCACACTGTCATTCGACACATATATTTTGTCCTTAAATATGACCAAACCATCTTCTGTAAGACGATAGTCCACATCATAACCACCTATACCCTGATGTAACCTATGCATAAGCTCCATGTACCTATCATTATGTTTTCCTACCTTTAAAATCCAATCCTGTAAGTTTTTCTCATAGGAGCTCATAGCTTCTATATGGCTTAACTATATCCTCTTGCTAAGAGCATCTGCAACCCTGTTCTCTTTACCTTTAATGTGCCTGATCTCAAAGTCAAACTCACTAATTATGGCCAACCATATAACTTTTATGGCATTCAAATTCAGTTGGTTAAACAACTAAATCAATCCACTGTGACCACTCATCAATATGAACCTCCTTCCAAGATGATAATGCTTCCACATCTTCAATGCATGGATGATCGTTTCTAATTCAAGATCATGTGTCGGATAATTCTTCTCATGCTCATTAAATTTTCGTGACTCTTGGTGCACTACATTTCCTTCTTGCATAAGGAATCACCAAGTCCTCTCTTGCGAGAATATGTACACATCACAAACTCTTTTTCTATATTTGAAATATTTAACATTGGAGTATTTGGTGAAAACTAGTTCAGTTTCTCAAAACTTGTCGCACATTCTTATGTCCATTCAAATTTCTTACCTTGCCTCTACAATGACATAATAGGATATGCAATGTGTGAGAATTTCTTGATAAACCTCCTGTAGTAACCTTATATCCCCATGAATGATCTTACCTCATCCATACTTATAGGAGCTTCCCACTCCATGGTAGCCCTTATCTTTCCTGGATTCACTACAATGCCTTCCTTGGAAACAACATGTCCCAAGTAATATACATTTGTCTAAAAGAAACTACATTTACTGAGCTTAGAATATAACTGATGATCGCTCAACAATCTCATTACTATTTTTAAGTGTTCAACATGCTCTTCCTCATTTTTAGAATATATTAGGATGTATTGATGAATTCAATAACAAACTTGTCCAGATAAGGATGCAATACACTATCATCAAGCATATAAAAGTAGATGGAGCATTAGTCAAACCAAATGGAACTACAATAAATTCATAATGTCCATACCTAGTCTAGAAATTAGTCTTGTAGATGTTCTCTTATTTAATGCATACCTGATGGTGTCTTGATCTCAAGAAAATCATAGAGAACATTGTTGCTCCCTTCAACTGATTGAACAAGTCATCAATCCTTGGCATACATGTTCTTAATGGTCACCTTGTTAAACTATATGTAATCAATGCATAGCCTGAGAGTACTACCCTTCTTCTTCACAAACAACATTAGTGCACCCCACGATGATACATTAGTGCTCATCCTATATGGTGCCTTTGATGCTGGTGTTGCCTCTGGTACCAACTCAATGGAGAATTTCACTTCCATGTGAGGAGGCAAATCTAAAATATCTACTTAAAACACATCTTGAAAGTGATGCAAGATCAGTTACCTTCTCAATATCTCCATATCCTCATCCTCCTTACTTTTATCACTAGAAATACGCACTGCAAATAACACACACCCTTTTTTGCAACTACGCTTTGCTTTCATAGTTGTCATCATTCTAATTGATGTTGCCTTCTTCTTACCCTACAAGATATATGTTCTCCATTGTCATCCAAGTCTTTTTCATAACAATCCACCTTAGTATTGTGAAGATACAACCAGTCCATATCCAAAATGATACTATATGATCCCAATGACAATAGTCACATTTATGTAGGCATGCCATTCAACTTTAATGCACAAGCTCTTACCCAGTGATGCATTCTCTTCTTTATACCTATATCCAACTTCACTAACTAGGATTCTACATGCACTTATTTATTCAAACCACGCTCATCCACCAAGTCAGAAGTAACATAACCATAATTAGATCCAGGGTTAATAAAAATAAAAACAACTTGGTCACAAAACTTTCTTTCCATCTCGATAATGAATTCCTAGTGATCTACCTACGTTTTATCCAATGCTAGATAGATATTGGGAATACTATGCTCGCCATCCCAAAAAGTATGTGACTCCTGTGCAATGTAGATTTGAGGCATACAACCCTAATATTGTATCTCTTGACATGTTCCTTTCCACATATCCAACACTATAACAGTCCCATACCATCACCTATATTTTGTTGCCCTCTAGGATACGACCCATGTCCCTATCTAACTATGTTGAAATTCTTATAAGGTTCAACATTTTATTTCTCACCTACATCCCGAGGCCTTGTTCTTTTTGGCTTCCATTTACCTTTATCTTTGCAGTTCCCTTTCTAGCCCTACTACGATTTTGTCTTATGCTTTGGATGCTCATAACAGTGCTTCAATTTCCCAATAACTTCCTCAAGCACCCAAGGCTCATCATAACCAATCCAATATCTAAATTCTAATGGAAATCGACTGACAAATCTCTGAACTTTGGCCTTCTCATATTTAATATACGATACATACCTCAACAAATCAAGGAACTTGGTCATATAATCCTCATCTGTCATCAAGCCCATATTTAGCTCATAGAATTCCTCGGCTTTGTTGTCGCAGTACCTCCATGATAAGTATTTTTTCCTGAAGATTCTCTAAAATTCATGCCAACTTAACTCCTATGTCCTGGTGTCTTTGACCCACTTCACATATTCCCACCAGATGTATGATTTCCCTTTGAGTTTGAAGATAGCTATTTTGGCCTTCATATTCTCTATGTACTCATGCAACTCAAATAATTTCTTCATCCCAACTAACCATGCCTTTGCATCCTCAGACTTATGCAAATCTCCATCAAAGGTAGGTGGCTTGGCTTTCTTGAACTCATCCATAAAATATTCCCTATCACTCCTCCTGCAAGGGTGATAACGGTAAGGATCATAGTACCTATTGGAACTAAAACTAGAATAGAACCTATGCCCATCGCCTCTCCTTTCTAGAGTATCCAAAATCCTTCCATCTCTGATCATGTCATCCCAATATGACCTGTTCCCACCATGAGATCTACTTCCATATGCCCCATTAGTCATGTCCTCCTACCCATGGCTGATTCAAAGCGGTCCCTGTATCTACAATTATAACAGACTTTGAAGGATCATTGCATTGACTTCTGCTTGATTATCTTGTGCCTACATGATTTTGTCATTATTTTCCTTGCAAGTTCTTATTTATGCCTTCAAAATTCTCAATGGGACTGCTAATTCAAAAGAGTTCCCAACACCATGCTGCTCATCTGATCCATAAGGAGAGCCTTGTGAATTGTAGTATACCATCTTACTAGCCATCTTTGATCTACTTCCTGCAAGTATACCATGTCATCTTAAACCAAAACATAGCATAATAAACATACCTTAGTATACTTCTAGGGGGGATATCTTGTCTGCAAGATCACCCAAATTAGAACATTACATGTATAAACATAATCATATCAGTGTATGAACCTCATTTCAAACATTATAAATTTATCAATGCATGAACATACCACCCACATACCATGACCTCATGCAAGATAACTATCACCATGTTAATGTATGTATAACAACATATAAGCACTAACATTCACAACCAATGCATAACCGACATACACTCATGAAGACCACATCCAAAAAAAACACGACCAAATTTCACATGACGATACAACTGTAACCATGACCACCACCATGCATACACAACAAAAAAATATGCCACAAGCATAAATGACACATATGCAACTGATATGTACGCATGACCAACACACCGCCCATCAAGTCCAAGGGGTGAACCATGCTTTGATACCACTTTGTAACACCCTCCTCCCACATTTACCCAAGTTAACGAGTACGTTGGGGTAAACATGTGATGAGATGATAATTTAATGTGATTCAACTCCCCATGTACAATTATGACCTTCCACACATGTTATAGAACCTTCAAGAGCCAACCAAACTTTCTAGGTGATCAAACCTTGAGAATAATTGAAATTTCAATGATATAGACCCTCAAACACTCCCATGAAAAGCCATGTATGTGACTGAGGCCTTTAATTTTCTCCCATAGCAAGGAATTCCAATGAATTTGGAATTTTTTATCTAGTTCTAAGCTAACGACCCCAGATTCTGAACCACTTTTTAGGGCTAGGTCTTAGGCCACAACCCAAAACTTCATGAAAATTTCAGAAATGATAAATAACAATGGAATAATGGTACTAATGAAATAATTGGTATAATTAATTGATCTGAACCCTACTAGCCATGACATGAATTGATGAGCCTCGGTATTGCAACAAGAATGCCGCAACTCCCAAGGCTACCACCTTTAATTATCAACCTAGGCTTCGTATAAACTTAATAGGTATAGACACAATATGTGTAGCATACAATGTGTTCTTATTTTGTTGATATTATGTAATGGAGTGAATGTCATGAAATCAAAGTCTAAACTAATTTTATAAATGGAAGTGTTACTTTGAAAATAAATTAATCCTAGGCAAGAACAACAATTTTTAATTGAAATCCTAAGAGCATGAATTCAAATAAATAGGCCTAATCTACTTTATAGAAATGCATGTCCTAAGTGGTTTTTATTATTCCTCATTCATGTATTTATATCCTAGGCGTAATGATTCAAGTCTAAGAGACAAAAACCAAGCTTTTGGAGAAAATCTGGTCAAGATTACACGTGGTACAAGAGTGCTACAGAAAGTCCTGGTTTTGCTACATGAATTTTTGTTTTGTTATAGGAAGTCATGTTTAGGAGATAACTCACCGAATGACTGAGTGAATAAAATGAAAATGGGATGGGACAAATACTTTTAATAATTAGGATGTCTTAGGTATTCCAAGTGGAATCACTCTAAAATACCCACGTTCACACGTGCTAACAAATAATAAAACATTACTACTTTAAAAACTGGAAATTCAAGAATTAGAGAGATAGTTAACCTATCAAATTACTAGCCTAATAAAGTGAAAATGAAATGAGGTGAATTTTTTTATTAACTTAATTTTTTTATGACCTAATCCAAGTGGAATCAACTCAAATGAAGCTAATTATCCCATTCTAAAAAATAGCAAAAAATTACTACTACAAGGCATTTCCAGAAATCCTGTATTCGTGAATTAGTAACCAAATCCAAGTAGCTCAATCATGAATATTACATTACAAAGTTATTATAAGGATGAATAATGCTCGTGAATATGTAAATAATATGAAAAATAACTTACTTCAAGAATTTAACTCAATCCTACAACAAGAAAATCATCAATACTAAATACAGAAATAGGAAGAACAAGAATAAGAGATGCATGTGAATAACAAGTGAAAAGAACATAAATAGATTGTGCAAGAGGCATCTAAGGCTCCTGGGATGGCCAAGCCTAAGGATAATCAGAGTCATATGGAAGAAACCAAGCCTTAGAAGCAAAAAATGGCACCAAGCTTACTTATTAAATCAATCCAAGCACATCCCTGCAAGAAACAAAAATGGAGTTGCTAAACAAGAAGACTAAAAAATTCATGCCCCTAGAGGCCAGTTCGAATTGGTAATTATAAAAAATGACTAGGAAGCATTATCATTGAAAGGAGGAATCTTTCCCCTCCAAAATCCCTCAAATAATGGATTTGGTTCCCAACATTAGGAAATTGCATTAAATGACAAGGAACACATTCCTATATTTTCTCAAACATTGGAGCTCCAAAATTTCTTAATAATTTCATGATTTTTTTTTTCATTTATTATCCAATCTTGATCCTCTTGTAGTTGTGAGAAAGTACCTAAATTATATCCTTCTCCAAATCTTCATAATCTGCCCAATATTCTCACAATATTCTTCAAAATAAATAATATTACACACAAATATGCAATTATCTTTAAACCTTCATAATGAACATATTAAAGTTAAAAATATGTCATCTAATGCAAAAATAGAGATTTATTGTGCTATAGTATGGTCATATGGGCCTTAATTTATGTCTAATTTGGAGGCTCATCATACCCCCCTACTTAAAGTGTTGTTCATCCTTTGAGAAACTTAGTGACTTAACTGTGCCTCTTTCATGGCCCTGGTGGCCTCTCTCTTGTACATTCCTCAGTCCTTTCTCTTAAGTAGCTTGGTTGAGGTTTTGCAAGGGAAAGCACAAAAATTTAGATGTTCTTTTCATGATTGTTTAACAGCATTTCAAGCACAAAACAAAACTTCCCTCTTTGAAAGTGAAATTTTTTGGCTTGTAGGTTCATTGCATTCACACCCTCTCCCTTGACACTTTCATTCCATTTTCACTCATTGTTCCAAATCTCTTTGTGTATAGAAAAATCACAGTGTTTGTAGAGACCATTAGCCTTCCCTTTTACCCTTGTGTAAGATGGGTTCTTCAAGACTTCAATTTGGCAAGGTCTTCCACATCATTTTCCAACCTCTTGCTACCTTTTTCCATCATTTGAAAACTTATGAAACCCTCAAAACAACCTCGGATGTGATCCCGTAACAACTCAAAGAATCATGTAGTGGAAATGCAACATTATATAGCACATCACAAAATCTATCAAATCTTGAGCAAAATTGCACCTCATGCTTGATTGTTTCCTCTTACCTTTCCATAACATCTTCTAGGCCTTGGAGACAAGCTAGAAAGAGATTAGTGACCTCTTGGAAAGCCTATTTTCAACACCGTGGTTTGATTTCTATTCTGATGGTGAATTCCTTATTTCCTTGTGTTGCCTTATTCTTCTCTTTTATTGCCTAGATGATTTCCTAATGGGCTCTGGAGTTTTCAATTTTGATATGGTCTCTTTTAGGCACTGCTATTTTGGGTTATAGCATAGTTTGTTCCTCTTATCCTTCTTCTTCCTTGAGTTTTTCTTTTGGATAATCTCCCTCTTCTCCATATTGTTTTGCTTATTTATTAGCTTATACTTTGCCTTTGTTAGGTCCCTATATTACTAGTTTAGTCCCTTATTGTTATTAGTTTAGCCCCCTTATTGTTATTGTTGTACCCTTGTAACCCAAATATTTTTAGTATTATGCCCTTACATTATTATTCTTAGGTCGGCTAGGATTATATTGTGGCCCCATGGACTCCTATATATAGAAGGAGGTTTTGGTCATTTGTATCATCCAATAATTGTTCATTTATGTAATGTCTTGGAGGTTTCCCCCTAAAAGTGGCTGATTTCAAAGGTGTTGATCTCTCTTTTCTTCTATTTTTGGAGCTGGTTTCATAACATTTGGCATCAGAGCTTTGGATTCTAGGGTTTCGCTGCTCCAAACAGGTCATCATGGAATTTTCACTATAATTTTTTTTTTCTACGAATGTTCAGAAGCTGAAATTTTTACAAAGAGAACTCGAAAGCCTGAGGAATGTTGTGGAAAATTTTCAGATCTTGGTTCGCAATTTTTTCGGAGATATGATCTATACAAGTTAGGGATTTTTGCAGGCTCTTGAATTTACCCTAAACAAGTCATTGGAATTTCCACTATAATTTTTTTTCTATGAGGTTTCAGAAGCTGAAATTTTTACATAGTGAAGCCAAAATCTCAAGGAACATGGTGGAAAACGTTTAGAGATTCATTTACAATATTTTCAGAGATAGGGTCTGTGGGAATTAGGGATTTGTCAGGCTCCCTAATTTCATCTCAAAGAGGTGACCGTGGGAAAATTGTCATTAGTCTCTCTTTGAGCATTGGATTGGAATTCTGTAAAAAGTGGATGCAAGTAGATGGAATGTAGATTCCTATATATCAATTTTAGAGCCAAAGGAGGAAACAGTGACACGTGGAATGCCGTACAATTTCACTCTACTGAACCAGTCCATAATTAGGTCATTGTGGGAGATTTGGCATAACTTTGTCTTGAAGAATCCAAATCAGGTTAGACCTCTGGAATTTGAAAGAAGATTCAAAGGGCTACTACAGGGCCCAATTTTAGATATTGAAGACCTGAAATCATAGAGATAATTCAGTTTCAATATCGAGCTCCTCAAAAGAAAGAAAAAGGTGTGTATTTTTTCGAATTACATAAGTCTCATTTGAAAAATTAGTTTGAATTTATTCCAAGGGAATATTGAAGAATATAATTAGTATTGGGTTCTAAAATCCCCCCTAAAAAGAATTCAACACCCATTAAGCCTTCACAAGGCTCTACTATGACTCATGAAGACAAATAAATGCAACATGAGATATCAAAATTACAAGAGCAGGTGCACCAAATTTCGCTATCGCAAAGAACAACAAAAAATGAAATGGAAGTTTTGAAGAAAGGCATGGAAGCTAAGTTGAATGGTTTGGAAGCTAATATGGATGGAATAGAAGTTGGCATGGAAGCTAAGATGGATGAAATGGAAGCTAAGATCGATGAAAAAATGAAAGACAACATGGAAAACATGAGGAATGATCTAAAAGTAGACATCGAAGGTTTGGCTAAGTTGATACAAGAAATGTTTCCTAACGGCGAAAATATAGTAGAGGAAACTCATGATGAGAACAAGATAAATGTTAATCTTGATTTCATAAATTCTAATGTTGGATGGAAGAACCACCATATTCCAAATATGGATATGAGTAATTTTGATGGCAAGGATCCTGTAACATGGATACTACAGATGGAGCAATATTTTGATCTCAATAATGTGCAAAACACAAAAAAATTACGCCATCTAAAACAAAATACATATGTATGGTAACGATGGCTTTGATCTCGTAAAAAAATTGTCACTTGGTCAATTTTTATAGAGGAAATGATAGCACATTATGAGGATACAAAAAGAAACACCTTCTTTAGCCAATTGATAAATCTCAAACAAAAGGGTTCAGTGGTGGATCACATTGAGGAATTCCAAAAATTAAATATAAGGGTAACTGATATTCCAGAGGAACACAAGATTGATGTCTTCATAGGGACTTTAAAGGATAACATCCAACATGAAGTTCATGTTTGGGAACCTGATTCATTGGAAAAGGCATTCAGGTTGGCAAGAAAATTGAATGTAAAATTATGGCGACAAGGAAGCCTACCACTCACATATATAAATATGGAAGTGTTGCTACTCCTAGACTTACACAACCTACAAGGTTTACACCACAACAATTGGAAAAAAAAAGAAGCAAAAGGGCTTTGCTACATTTGTGATAGAAAATACACTAAAGGGCATAAGTGTGCTGAGAAGAAATTATTTTACATAGATTGTGAAGAGGAAGAAGAAAATGAACGAGAATCTTCAAAAGAATAGGATATACACTAGGAACCAACCTTAGAAGAGGAAGAAATGAGTCTGACCATATCGTGTAATGCATTGGCAAGAATTACCACTCCTCAAACTCTCAAGATAGAAGGACATATCAAGAAGAAAAAGGTAATAGTGTTGATTGATTCGGGTAGTACCCATAATTTTATTGATTGTAAGGTAGCCAAGGAATTGAATTATTTCCTATACCCAGCACCAGAATTTCAAGTGATGGTTGCAAATGGAGAAACTATAAATTTCTCTAGAAAATTCCATAATATAAAGCTAACCATGGGGGAATATGTATTGAATAGTCTAATGCTTTCAATTCCAATGGGAGGTGCTGATGTTGTACTAGGAGTACAATGGTTACAATCTTTGGGGACGGTAGCTTTTAATTTTCAAGAACTTTTCTTGAATTTTTTTTCGAAAGGAAAGGAAGTCGAATTACAGGGTATCGCAAGGAAGCCAAGAAAGATAATAAGCTCTAATGTCATGACAAAGCTTCTGAAGAAATAACAACGAGACGTAATTGCACAATTATGCTCACTAGAAGTTCCAACATCAAAATCATCCATTTCTGCAGATCTCCAAAAAGTCTTGGACAATCATTCCAAGGTGTTTGAAACCCCCAAAGGACTCCCACCTATTTGTGATCATGATCATGCTATTCATTTGATTCTGAGAATTTTTCCTCCAAACATCAGGCCTTATAGCTATCCTCATGTCCAAAAGAGTGAAATTAAACGTATGATTGCAGAAATGTTAGAGGCTAGTGTAATTCAACCTAGTCAAAGTTCTTTCTCTAATCCAGTAGTATTGGTGCACAAGAAGGATGGATCATGGCACATGTGTCTAGATTATAGGGAGCTCAATAAGCTCACCATTAAACATAAATTTCCCATTCCTGTAATTGATGAATTATTGGATGAATTACATGGAGCAATTTATTTTACCAAGTTGGATCTTTGTTTAGGATATCATCAAATTAGAATGAAGACTGAAGATATTTTGAAAACAACATCTCGAACTCATGAGGATCATTATGAATTTTTGGTCATGCCTTTTGGCCTTACCAATGCACCTTCTACATTTCAAGGGTTGACGAATTCCAATTTCAAACCCTTCCTTAGAAAATGTGTGCTAGTATTTTTTTATGATATACTAATCTACAGCAGGTCTTGGAAGGATCATGTTCAACATGTTGAGAGGGTGCTCAAACTATTGTAGGAGAAACAATTATATGCAAAAACATCCAAATGTTTCTTTGGAGTACAAGAGGTGGAATATCTGGGTCATATTGTTTCTCACAAGGGTGTTAAGGTAGACCCTAACAAATTAAAGTTATTAAGGAATGGAAAGTCCCCACAACCATAAAGCAGTTGCGAGGATTTCTCGGGTGTTTGGGGTATTATCGCAAGTTTGTTAAGAATTATGGGAAAATAGTAGCACCTCTAACAACATTATTGAAGAAAGATGGATTTTCACAGACTCCTGGAGCAACTAAGGCCTTTGAACATCTTAAAGAGGCAATGTGCCTAGCACTGGTCTTAGCTACGCCAAACTTCACAAAAACCTTTATTGTTGAATGTGATGCCTCAGGAAATGGAGTTGGTGTTGCTTTAATGCAAGAAGGAAGACCCATTACTTTTAAAATTATTCCAATCAAAGGAAAGTATTTACAGAAAGCTTTTTATGAGAAGGAAATTTTAGCAATACTACATGCACTAATGAAATGGCGACCTTACCTAATGGGAAGACACTTCAAGGTAAAAATTGATCATGATAACCTTAAACATTTTTTGCAACAAAGACTATCTTCCGAAGAGTAGCAAAAATGGGTCACAAAGATGTTGGGTTATGAATTTGAAATAATCTACAAAAAAGGGAAGCTAAATGTTGTTGCGGATGCACTCTCAAGAAAGAATGAAGAGGTGGAAGCATTGCTTTGTGCCATTTCTATTATCCAGCTAGATTGGATAACCGAAGCAAGGGATGAATGGAAGAAGGATGTGAAGGTACCATTCAAATTTGCAGCAAGATCCTAGTACATTTGATACATTTAGTTGGAAAAATGATTCCTTATGGTACAAAGATCACTTATATCTTTGTAAGAATTCCCAACTAAAACAAAAGATTCTTTTGGAATTGCACACTTCTCCTTTAGGAGGATACTCAGGATATTTAAAAACTTACCACAGGGTGAAGGAAGATTTTTTTTGGGATGGCCTTAAATTTGATATTCAAAAGTTTGTGGCAGAATTTTTGGTTTGCCAACAAAATAAAGTTGAGACAATTAAGACCCCAGGTCTTCTACAACCTTTATCCATTCCAAGTCAACGTTGGGAGGAGATTTGAATGGATTTTATCACAGGTTTACCTAATTATGAAGGAAAGAGTGTCATCATGGTGGTAGTTGATAGACTTACCAAGTATGCACAATTTTATGCATTATCTCATCCATTTAAAGCAAGTATAGTTGCTACTACATTTATAGACACAATTCAAAAGCTACATGGAAACCCAAAGATTATTGTGAGTGACAGAGATCCCATTTTTACTGGAATTTTTTGGACAAAGTTATTTTCTTGTTTGGGTACTCAATTAGTTCATAACTCATCTTATCATCCTCAATCTGATGGTCAAACTGAGACAGTGAATAGATGTTTGGAAGGATATTTTCATTGTTTTGTATCTGATAAACAAAAACAATGGGTCAAGTGCTTTCCTCTTGCTGAATGGTGGTATAACACTTCCTTCCATACTGCAACAAAAATGACCCCATTTATGGCACTTTATGGATATCATCCACCATCCATCACATCATATTTAAGAGAAAATTCTAAGGTTCAAGCAGCGGAAGATCACATCTAGCATCAGCAATAAGTTCTCCAACTCTTAAAGGATAACCTAAATTTGGCACAAAATCAAATGAAAACAAATGCGTATATGGCGTATCAACATCGCAATGAGAGAAGTTTTGATGTAGGAGACCTGGCATTTTTACTACTACAACCATACAAAAAAATGTCCTCAAGCAAGCTAAGAAGGATAATAAATTATCGCCAAAGTACTATGGTCCTTACAAGGTGTTGCAAAATATTGGTACTATGGCATACAAATTGGAGCTTCCTGCTTCTTCGTGAGTGCATCCAGTTTTCCATGTTTCATGCTTAAAGAAGGTTATAGGTGAAAATATTCAAGTTCAAACAATATTACCAGAACTTGACGAGGAAGGAAAAATCATATTGGACCTGAAGCGGTCATGGAAACAAGAAATCGATAGCTACGAAATCGATCAATTTCAGAGTATCTCATCAAGTGGAAGAACTTACCCACTGAAGATTCTACATAGGAGGATGAGAATTTTATACAAAATCACCCATATCTACTCATGCGTTGAGGACAACACTTTTTTGAAGGAGAGGGGCATGTTAGGTCCCTATATTACTAGTTTAGTCCCTTATTGTTATTAGTGTAGCCCCCTTATTGTTATTGTTGTACCCCTGTAACCCCAATATTGTTAGTATTGTGCCCTTACATTATTATTGTTAAGTCAGCTAGGATTATATTGTGGCCTCATGGACTCCTATATATAATAGAAGGAGGTTTTGGTCATTTGTATCATCGAAGAATTGTTCATTTATGTAATGTATTGGAGGTTTCCCCCTCGAAGTGGTTGATTTCTAAGGCGTTGATCTCTATTTCTTCTATTTTTGGAGCTATTTTCATAATAGCCTTCTTCTTGGATTTTGGGTTTCTATTGTTAGAGCCACCCCCCATAGCCTTCAATACAACTTTAAAAAGTTGGAAAGACAATTTCCATTTCTGATACAAGTTTTAGATATTTTTGTGTAATGAAGGTTTTTAAGACAGAGACAAACTCAAGATATTTCTTATATTTTCTAGATGATGATTAATTTCATGCTCCCCCAAAAATAATTTCCATTCCCTTTCTTATCAAGCTCAATTCAAAGGAAACATCCATATTTTATTTTTTTATTTGTAAGATTTTATCAAAAGTTTCCCATAGGTTGTACTACTGAAAAAAAATGAAAATTTTGCATGCTTCTTGTTCACATATAGCATGGAAAAATATGTATTTACCCTTCCTTTGGATGTTTTCCTTAGAATCCTAGGTTTTGGGGGTGAAATTCCTTAAAATAAGGGCTTTTTTCAACATATTTTGTCTTCCTGTGGCATCTATATTTTCTTCTATAGCAGCCATGTTTCTCCTGTAGTAGCCTCGTTTCTCTTGTAGCAGTTATGCCCGATCCTGTAGGACATGCAAGTAAAGTTTGTATCTCTTCTGTAGCACCCTATGTATCCCTTGGTAGCATCTAGCTCGACCGTTGATGCCTTAATGGGCCTCTCTAACTATTTTCGAAATGAGCATCGATACATTTGAATTTGATCCTTGTTTTTTATTTATTTTTGTGGTAGTGGGCTCGGTGCGCTTGGTGATCTGGTCCAATTTCCTCGTAATTATCACTTTCCTTCATTTGTATTTTCCGCATTGCATGAGTGAGGGAGTTAGATTTACTTAACTAGTTGATGGTGGTCGAGACTGCTAACCCATCCTTAGCTTACAAAACCTCATCTCTCATGCATTGACAACAAATTTATAACCATAACACGCTCAAGAGAAGAGATACATAATATTGCATACCTGTACCTACCTTTGATTTTGATTTGTTGGAGATGCTTGCATATTGGAGCTTTTCCATATAAATCATGATATCAGAGGGAGTTGACTCTTTTTCTGCTCCTAGTGCATGTCTTCAGAGTTTTCTTACCTTGTTTGATAACTTTGTTGTGTGTGTGTGTAGGTGTCTCTCTGATGTCTAATTTGTTGTTTCTCGTGAAATTCCTTCTTGGAGTGCCATATCCTTTTGTGTAGGTGTCTCTCTGATGTCTAATTTGTTGTTTCTCGTGAAATTCCTTCTTGGAGTGCTATATCCTTTTATTAGTCACCTCAAGTCTTCCTAAATGAGCAATAAAACCACTTCAAGGTCTTTCTTGTGCTTACACAGGGCTTGCTACAAGAAGTTGTTTCTTCCTATAGTAGCCAATGTTTTTGCTTATTTTGGAGTCTAAATTTGCATGGGTGATGAGGAGAGTGTGTAGAGGGCTTCAGGTAATGGAAGGATGATTATGGATGATGAGGAATTTGTGTGGTCTTGGAAAAATGGAGTGAAGGAACTCTCTGTTTTTTTCAAAAAAAACAGAGCTAAAAGAGTATAGGGTTTGAGTGAAAAATCTTTGTGGTTAAGATGGAGTGATGAGAGGGTGGTACTAAATTATGGAAAGAATCTCCCAATGGAATTTTGACACCACAAGAGCCTTGGTGACTGCTCTTTGTCTTCTATCCACCCTCTTGTAGCTCACTGTAACTTCCTATAGCACCTGAAGAACTTCCTATAGCATTTAAGGACAACTCCCTTGTAGCAGAATTATTTTATCCATAAATCTCAATTGGTATATTGGATTAACCTGAATTTTTTTGAGTATGTTACCATCATCCATATGCACCCCTCCATAAAACATCTCGGCCATTGGATGCACGAATATCGAGAAAAAATAAAAATGGTTGTAGGTGATGGAGGCCAATTTATAAAAACATGTGCACTAGAATTTGTTGAAATTTCTTGAGCATGTTACCATCATCGATATGCATCTCCCCATGAAACATCTCAACAAATGGATGCACAGTTTTCAATAAAGAACAAAAACAATTTTTTGATAAAAAATACGACTTCATGTAGCAAACACAGGATTTCCTGTAACATTTTAGGACATCGAGGAAAATGAATGTGAAAATATTGGAAATGATGGGTGGATGTTGGAAATGGATGAGGGTGATGGATTGACATGACCTTGGTACTTTTGGAGCATCTGAGCAAAGGAGGAGAAAGTCCAAGTTTGACTTCCTTTGACTATATTTTTGACCTCTTTTGGTGCCAACTTGTTTTTGTTGCTTGCAAAGGTTGGAGAGAACCTACATTCATTATAGAGAGATACATGGAGCAATTTTTTCAGTTTTTCATTTTTTAATTTTTTTCTTAGGCCTACTAGCTACCTCAATGAGGTTTTCAACTAGTAGGTTTTCCTAGGTGCCTCAAAGGAGATTTTCTCCTAGGATATTTTATTTTTCTTTTATTTTTCTCTTTTTTCCAACCCATTGGCCGCCTCATGGAGGTTTTCAGTCATAGAGCCAATCAGAGGTGCCTCAAAAGAGGGTTCATCTGAGATTTTATTCTTTTCTTTTTTCTCTTTTTTCCATTTTTTATTTTTTTCTATCCTACTCTACTGGAATATATATATATATATATATATATATATATATATATATATATATATATATATATCTTTCAAGTATAGGAATAATTCCAAAGAAGCAATGTGAACATCATGATGACAAATAGAATCGCGTGTAGGCTTGAAAGACATGCTTTGAAATGTAACTGAATATGAGAGACCAACTTATTTGACTGAGATGATATCAAGTATTGTTGAAGAAGAGTGTGTTGCTGCAAATTAATGATTGTCTGGAACCATATTTCAATATAGTTGTGATGCCCCTCATCCACTTACACATTTGGATCTGTTTTAGTGTCCTCTTCTACCATGATATTCATATATTCCTCTTTTGTCTGATTGTTATTTTCAACACATGGAGGATTTGATAATAAACATGAGGGAAATTTCGCAGCCTATGGTTATGATGTGTTCTCTCCATCAAGTGCAGCCCGTGATTCTTTGGTCTCCTCATTTGAACATTCTTCTTCTGGATATTGTCCTTTAATAACATCAAGAGAATCAATTTTTTGCAATACTCTTCCTGAAATAAGATGGATACAATGTATATCAAGAGGAGATGTTAGGTAGTATTGTACCTGTTATCACTTCATAATTTCAAGGCTGAAGAAAAACCACAGAGGTAGAAACAAAACCACTTTAGAAGCTGGGATCTAGCTCTGCTAGCTTCAGAGAGGGATCTCTCTCTAAATTTTAGCTATGTTTTATATAAATTTTAGGTTATTTAATGGGCTCAAAGTTTGGTTTTTGAATTTTTTTGGTTGGAACAAAAAGGGAAGGCCATTGGGAAATGGAGTAGGAAGAGATAACTAAATCTGCATCAAACTTTAAAGGAGTTCCACAGCGCAAGTTAGGTTGCACTAGTTGGATATTTTTAGAATTTTTAAATGATATGAGAAAGAAGAAAGGAAAGGTTCACTAGAAACTAAGGAGAAATTAAGAACTCCTTAATTTGACTTCAGCAAAAAACATAGAAATTACCTATAGCGAGAATAGGTTGCATATTTCAACAAATCATATTCATCGTCATTTCTGTAATGGAATTAAGCTTTTAAGAAATGGCAGTGAAGAAAACAATGAATTAACACATGAACCGGAGAGAAACATCACCAATTGTTACACCACATGAATCCTGTGAAGAATGTCCTTGTATTATTGATGAGGTCACTTGAACTCAATGAAAAAATTTACAATGAATGGTAGTCATTCTCATTACAAATCCCAACATCTATTACTAATGATGAAGTATTTATACAAATTCTAAACTAAAATATCTTGAAAAAATATCAAGGTTTATTACAAATATCTCTAACTGTGTTACACAAATAGAACTGAAATATAGGACATTCAAAACTAATGAATCTACTTGGCACTATATTTTTGGAATTCTGGTGACAAAGAAGAGAAATTCAAATTTGATAGCAACTCTTATTTGATGAGGTGGGCTCCAAGTCAGTAACTGTCTTTAAGTTTTTTCCTCCCGAAATTCTAAAAAATAGGGTCCAGTTATCCCTTTAAATATCTTAATCTAAGATAGTTGTGTAAAAATTTGAAAGAGGTTATTGTAGATGAAAATGTTTTTGAGATAAACCTCTATCGGTTTCCCAAAATTTTGCTCCAGTTGTTCACAACATGCTCTGCAAAAATATGTCTAAAACAAGACAATTAAGGGGATTTTGAGTAATAAAATGAGCCTCCTAAGGAAATTATAAAACAGTAGTGGAAATAATAAAATAAGACTATAGTATATCATCAAAGTTTAGAATGAAAAAAGAAAAAACTACTTTTTCAACTTGTATTTTTAATTTATCTCCCTATGGGTTTACTCAAATTTCGAGCGGGAACACTCGTTGGATGCATAATTTGATTTCCCATCCAAGGAGTACCCATGTTGCATACTTTTGATGGACCATGCTACACGAAAAATGATTGAATGCATCAAAAACGTGATTGAAATCACATTTTTTATGTATTGATTATTTTCTGTGTAATAGGTCCATTGAAAGTATGCAACATGGGTACTCCTTGGATGAGGAATTAAATATTGCATCCAACGAGTACTCCCGCTCGAAATTTGAGTTAAACATTAGGGAGATAAGTTGAAAATACAAGTTGAAAGAGTAGTTTTATTATTTTTTATTATTTTTATTTTTTTACTCCAAAAATGGTGAATCATCCCCCATAGTCGACATCATCATCTTGAATCGTATTGGTTCTTATAAATTTTATTTTGGTTGTACATTTTTCTTAGGAGGCCCATTTTAGAACTCAAAAGTTCTCTAATATTTGTATAGTCAAAAAAATATGTTGTGAAGATGTGAATTTATCTCTCATTATATAATACTTGTGCAAAAAGTGAGATAGGCTTTTGTAGTTTGGTATCTTAGGAACACAAACTTCCTCCAGTTTCTCAAGATTCATCTTTGATTGGCCAAAATATGTTCGGAAAAATGATGGCTAAACAGGACCTTTCTAAAAAATGTGATTTACAATATTCTTTCAAATTTCTCAAACCATAATGTCTGTGAAAAATAGAGATATTTTTTCATACATACATATGTTAGAAACAAAAACCTCTTTCAGTTTTTGAAAATGCATTTCCACCTGCACAGAAATCGTATTTGAAAATACTGACTAAAAACAACAAAAATTGGGAAAATATACTTGCAAAGATTTCTCTTAATCTCCCAAAACATAACAGTTGTTAGAAAACTGAGGGATGTTTTTGTATATGAGGATATTATCAACAAAATATCTTTCAGTTTTTGAAAATTTGATCTCAAGTATTTGTAAACCATGTTTAAAATTATTGTGCTATATAGGGAAAAAATAGTTTTGACTGACCATGAAACGAACATATGACGTGGAGGTGACATGGAGGTGGGGGATGATGTGGAGGCACATGGTTGGCAGAAATAGTTGACATGTGAGCGCGGAAGGAAGGAGTGGGAATGGAACAGTAAATGGGAGCGGTTTTCGGAGGGGGGTCAAAGCGGTTTGTGGTATTGTGAGAGGGGGGTGCGAAATGATGCGGAGATGACATGTTGCGTGGCACTGACGGGGAGGAAACCACTTTTCGGAACCCAGCCACTCTCTCCCTCCCTGCCAGTAAAGGTAGGATGGTGAGGGGGGGCCGAAAAACTCTATTGGCCATAGATCTGAGCGGGTGATAATCAGGTCGTTGATTGGAGCACGCTGCTTAACCTGATACGACAAAAACCATTTGTCGCTTTTAACTTCATAATAAAATAAAACTATAGTGCCAAAGCCTTATTACAATTTATTTAATCACATTTAAATGATGTGATTAATTTAATCTAAACATACTGAAATATCCTCTAATGCTGCATTTCGACTTGCAAGCATATTTTTTTTCTTAAGGTTTTAAAATTTTATGGAAATAATTTACAATATGGAATATTGTTTACAACATATTGAAATATAATAATCATCCGCTATAATCAAGTGACCCTATAAAAATTTATAGGACCCTAATAGTACCTTAGCATTGTAAGTGGGTTGAGATACTTCATTGTGTGGGTTTGGAAATGATGGTACAATTAGTTGAGTGGGAGTGGATCTTTGAGATCGATGTGGTTGGGGTTGTAGATATGGTGGAGTTGGATAGTAGGGATAACATGGAGTTGCATATGGAGGATATTGAGGAAAATATTGAGGATATTGCGGATTTTTCCCACAAGGTCCTTTCCAACCTTGTTTCCAAGATTGGTTTTGGGGTTGAGATGAACAAGGATGCCAAGGAAAGGGCGTGCTCCAATGACTTTGAGATGAATGTGCATAACGTTGAAATTGTGAATTAGTTTCTTGCATCATACCGGGTTGACTAGGCTGCCATGGTCATCTTGGAGCTACATAACATAACGTCTTTGGTGATTGACTTGCTCCATTATCCTCTTGGTAAACTTCCTTCAACCTTGGTAATGATGGAGAATATTTAGTAGCGTGTGATTATGCATGGATAACACAAATATCAACATCTTTTTTCTCATTTTGCACTCTTAACATTTCTACTTGTTCACTTAGATTGCGAAGATTTTAATTTTAAGTCATAATTTTTTTTTTCCAAGTTTCACTTGACTTACCAATGTTGATGTTGATTTACTTACTCTTGCCCTTCCTCTTGATATGTGCTTGCATGTTTCACAAATTTCTTCAAATGATAATTTGTATACATCTCCTCTACTTATGAGATCAAGGATATCAATCCACTCATCCCTAATTGTTCTAGGTAAGAGGGCTATTAGTTTTTCAAATCCTAAATGATGTAATTTTTCCCTTTTAACATTATACATGAACCTTTCTATTAAATCCTCAAGGATCTCATCTTGTTTTTTATTCATTCTAAATATGTATTCTTTAATATCATGATATTTATATTTTTCTAAAAATATCTTTTGCATATCAGTCCATGATCTTATTGAACTAGTGCCTAAACTCTTCCCAAACAATTTAAGAGCTCTACTCTTAAATTTTTTCAAAAACAATCTCAACTTAAGTGCTTAGTAAGTAACAATAAGATCTACAAATTATTTAAAATTCCAAGATAAAGGTTTCTGTATCCTTCATACCATGGAAGTTGGGAAGGAAATATGGAGGGATGTTCTTCATATGCACACTCACATCAGTATCTTGAAAGGGAAATCCAAGAGGAACTTCTTCATTGTCATCATCTCCATCCATTTATTCTACCTTCTATGCCACCTATCCTTCTTCTACCTACAAAAGTGGTTGGTGATGTGGTTCTTACTGCACCACGTGATCAAATGGAGGGGGGGGGGGTTGGTGTTGGAGAAGTTTTTTTTTTTTTTGAATAAGAATGTGATGCAAGTTTTTGTTTTTTAAATGAAATATGCCTAGAAAAATTAATTTTATCTTTGCAGAAAGAAAAAAATGAATCAACTAGGGAAGGAAACAATGCATACTTTGACACCTCCCCGGAAACGGTGCCAAAAATTGATGGGTCTCAACATTGTAGCAAGAATGCTGCAACTCCCAAGGCTACCAACTTTAATTATCAACCCGGGGTTCATACAAACTTAAGAGGTATTGACACTATATGTGTAACATACAATGTGTCATTTTTTTGATTTGATGTAATGGAGTGAATTGCATGAAATAAAAGCCTAAACTAATTGCATAAATGGAAGTGTTGCTTTGAAAAGAAATTAATCCTAGGCAAGAAGAATAATTTGTAATTGAAATCCTAAGAGCATGAAGTCAAATAAATAGGCCTAATCTAATTTGTAAAAATTCATGTCATAAGTGGTGTTTATTCTTCCTCAATCATGAATTTAGATCCTAGGGGTCATGATTCAAGCCTAAGAGACAAAAACCAAGATTTGGGAGAAAATATGGTCAAGTTTACACATGCTACAAGAGTGCTACAGGAAGTTTTGTTTTGCTATAGGAAGTTTTGTTTAGGAGATAAATCACCAAATGACTAAGTGAATCAAATGCAAATTGGTTGGGAATTTTTTTTTTAGTAAGTAGGATATCTTAGGTCTTTATTCCAAGTGGAATCACTCCAAAATACCCTTGTTCACATGTGCTAAAAAATAACAGAAAATTACTACTCTAAAAACTAGAAATTCAAGAACTAGTGAGCTAGTTAACCTGTCAAATGCCTAACCTAATCAAGTGAAAATGAAATGGCTTCAATTTTTTTATTAACTTGAATTTTTTTATGACCTAATCAAAGTGGAATCAACTCAAATGAAGCTTATTAACCCATTCTAAAAAATAGCAGAAAATTACTACTATTTGGCTACAAGGCATTTCCAGAAATCCTATATTCATGAATTAGTAACTAAATCCAAATAGCTCAATGATGAATATGACCTTCCAAAATTATTCTATGGATGAATAATGCTTGTGAATCTATAAGTAACCTGAAAAATAACTACTTCAAGAATTTAACTCAATCCTACAACAAGAAAATCATCAATACTAAATACAAAAATAGGAAAAACAAGAATAAGAGATGCATGTGAATAGCAAGTGAAAAGAACATAAATAAATTGTGCAAGAGGGATCTAAGGCTCCTGGGATGGCCAAGCCCAAGGAGGCTCAAACCAAGCCTTAGAAGCTAAATATGGCACCAAACTTCATTATTGAACCAATCCAAGTACATCCCTACAAGAAATGAAAATGAAGTTGCTAAACAACAAGTTTTCTCCAAAAGAAGACTAAAAAATGCATGCCTCTAAAGGCCAATTCAAATTGGTACTTATATCAAATGATGAGGAAATTTTCTCCTTGAAAGGATGAATATTTCCCCTCTATTGTAACATATTCTGGTCAGTAAGAAATTTTTAATTCATCCTTAGATAAATTCTCAAAACATACGTTTATTCATTCTTTCAAAAGACTTATTAATTATTTGTTATAATAATAATTTTAATTTTAAAATAATTGTATTTTTATAAAAATATAATGGGATATTAATTTTTTATAGAAATATTTATTTAAAGTTAAAATTTATGTTATATTAAATTATTAAGACTAAGTCTAATCATAAAAATCAAATCCAAAAATCCTATGGCCCACCCCTCAATTAGTGTTAAATTTCCCTATTTTTTTCGCTGCTTCTAGATATGAGCACACAAAATCTATGGCTAAAAATGTATATCGGACCCCAAGCTTTTTCGACATTTAACAAAGGGGGTCCGAAAAGATTTTTTTAATCAGTTCGCACCCCCTTCCTAAACTACTTACCACTACCCCCTCCCAAAATGATGAACCTTATTATTTTGAATAAATGCATTTCACGATGGAAGGCCAAGTAAGTGAAATAAAATAACAGACTAAGATGAAAATGATTTTACAGCTACAAGTAAAATCAAATTCATGGATATAATGAATTTATCAGAGAAAATGTAAAAATGAAAATTCATATGGAAGCTAAAGTTAAAACCAAATTTACAGAAGTAAATGAGTTTTTACAGGGAAAGAGAAACAAGACATGGATTTACAAAACCACACATGGTTTTATAAATCCGCAAAAGGAAATTCACAATGTAAAAGTAAATGAAGTAAAAATGAGTTTTTTATAGGGAAGGAGAAATATGACATGGGTTTACAAAACCACACATAGTTTTGTAAATCCATGAGAAGTGAAAACAATCAATGGTTTTGGAAATACATGAGAAAGAAAAACATGACATAAGTGGATGAATTTATCCAGAATTTATCATTTGAGGGGATATTTTCTGAATTTATTTACTAAATTCATGAAAATGCAAATTTATTCACGGAATATTTGAAAAAATTTATCACATTGGTGAAATATATTTTATGATATTAGTGAATCATTGTCAAAGAGTAACATAAATGCATTCCAAAAAAATCTTCAGCAACAAACCCCAATTTTTAAGGCACAAAAATATCAATTAAAGGGAAAATGACAAAACCAAAAATTATAAATTTTAAAGGCACGGAGATATCAACATTCAAAACAACAAAAAATCAACAGATTGAGGATCACTCTGCATATTTTCAACAATCATTCAACAACTTTCCAAATTCTAAGGCAGAGAATTTGCCAACAGTTCCAAATTGATATCAACATTCAAAACAACAAAAAATCAACAGATTGAGGATCATTCTGCATATTTTCAGCAATCATTTAACAAATTTCCAGATTCTAAGACAAATAATTCTCCAACAGTTCCAAATTTTTAGCAAAATATCAGGAGATTATTTATTTTTAGTATATTGTTTTGGATTTTATTCCTGAAAGCTTGTAACAGTTTAGCAGTTTGTATTTCTATATATATGATCAATTGTAATAGAAAATTGTGGGCTTTTGATGCCAAGACTCTGCACTTTGTAATAGCTTCTCTGATTGGATTTCTAATGAAAGCCTTCCAGCTCCAGTTTATGACAGAATTTGTGTTTCTTGTATGTTTTTCCAGTATTTTCATATTCTATTTCTGCACATCTTCAGAGTTGCATATAAGTGCTGGGTAAGAATGTATTGGGTTTCAATCTCTCTGAAATCCCCTACAGATCTATAATTGTTTAGAGATATTACTATATCAGACTGTCTGTCTGATCTAGCTCCTCTTTGAAACTAGTTATTGTTTGTCCTTCTATATTCTCTTGAATATGTTTTGTTGGGCTGGAGAAATCTTCTTCATGCATCTAAATTTACCTAGTTGTTAAGTAGTCAGGCTGACTGCTCCATTATTAGGAATATTCTTACATTCTTCTATCATAAACCTTAAAAAGCTAATTCATTCTGTCAGGATGGAAGCTGACACTTTGAGAAGGGACCCTTTGAGAGAGGCCTTTAATCATGATTATGGATTGTCATTGATTGCCAACCACACCCAATTAAAACCATAAATATGTCCATTGTTCTTCCAGGGCTATTGTTCAGTGACAATGAATAACGTTAAGCAAGGCCTTGTAACAACTAAGGGAGCCCCATCTGGTTCAAGGGCCAACTTGAACCTAAATGCTGGTTGAGTTGGTTTCCTGGCTTAGCTTTTGCAGCCAAGGATTGCCTATGGAAAACATGTACAACACCCTCCAAAATCCCTTAAATAGTAGATATTGTTTCCAACACTAGGAATCTACATTAAATGATAAGGAAAAAATTCCTAGATTTTATCAATCATTGGAGCTCCAGAATTTCTAAATAATTTCATGATATTTTGTTCATTTATTATTCAATCTTGATCCTCGTGTAGTAGGGAGAAAGTCCCTAATTATTTCCTTATCCAAATCTTCATAATCTCCCCAATATTCTCACAATATTATTCAAAAATAAATAATATTAGGCACAAATTTGCAATTATCCTTAAACCTTCATAATGAACATATTAATGTTTAAAATATGTCATCTAATGCAAAAAGAGAGATTTAATGTGTTGAATTATGTTCATATGGGCCTTAATTTATGTCTAATTTGGAAGCCCATCATGAATTTCGTCAAACATGTCACAAATATATAATCTATTGGTCATAACAAACAAATGGAGAATATGGGTCTCATACTTATCTGAGATTCAAAAGAAACATCGTTGCTCTATCACAATAGTTGCATTATCATATATTAGGTCATATATTCATTGTACATTCATTTACAAATAAAAACATGATGAGATCCATACACGAATTATGTCATAAAACATACTCATAACTGATGAGCTCCATAATTAGACATATTTGGAGGGGTTACTAGTCACCTTTTTTCCTTCTTAAATCTCTTTTTCTTGCATTTTTATTATTATTTGGTTTTATGATGCTAGTATAGGTGGTGATTAAGGCTAACATACTCTGAGTGCCTAATATAAGGTTGAGTGCAGAAAATCATGAATTATTAATCATTTTTATAAGGATTTTATCATAAAGACTCAAAAGAGACAACAAAGAGGAATTATAGGAGGATTGTCCACCCTCAAAGGTAGCTGAAGGATCACAAAGATTCTCTCTGTCAATTCAAATTCCAAAAGCAGCAAAAGGATCCCCAAGGATTCTCTCCAACAATTCGAACTCCAGAGGCAGCCAAGCAACTCAAAGAGGAGTGCACCCAATCCTTGTTCACTGGGAGTCAAGTGGACTTAATCGTTATTTTATAGGGAGCTGTTGGTAGCTTTCCTATAGAATAAATAGAGCAGAGCTAGAGCTAAGAAGAGTTAGTCTATTCTATTCTTCGATTCGATTCAGAACTTTTTCTACAAGATATTAGGCTTTTGTTGTTAAGACCATCGGGATGTAATAAGACTGTATTCTTAATGCAATGAGTATTTATATGAATTTATTTTGATCTAGTTCTAGAGAGCTGGGCTCGTGGGTCAGGGCCCAACCCATGTGCCTCATCGTCTCTGTTGTTACTATCTTTTCCTTTCTGTCATTTAGCTAGTTTTTCTTCTGCCATTTAGTTAGATCTGCTTCTGATAATTTCATTTATGCTTCAAGTCCTTTTAAGAACATAAAAAAAAATACCTTCCAAGAAGGATATTGGGCATTTTTTTATGGTTCAAGGTTTAAATATTTTAAAGGCAAGTTTATGACAAGATGGTTAGGACCTTACACAATGGAAAAATGTTTTGATAATGGCGTAGTTCAAATCAAAACCATAGATGAGGAAGGAATTCCCTTGCTTGTCAATGGTCACAGATTTAAAATTTAAAAGAAACCTTTTTCAAAATCAGAGTTCATAATTTTAATAAGCAGAGAGGTGTATGTGATGGCAAACTCCATAGTTTCCCACACCTCCTAAAAAAATTAAAAAAGCTTGTGGGTTGAAAACCTCGATGGAGTTAACTCACTTACTCAAAAAAAAAAAAGAGAGAGAGAATAAAGATCCATGGGTGAAAACCTCTCTGAGGCACCCAAGGCAAGTTTGTGGGTTGAAAACCTCCATGGAGGCAACCAAATTTCTTTCAAAAAAAAAAAAACAAAGAGTAAGAACGAAAAAAATTAGATCTGCATCTTTGTGTTGTCTGTGTTTGCTATTTTGCAAGTTGTTAATGGTTTCTAGAAACACAGGGAAGCATTCATTTTCTTTTCCTTCTTCTATCTTACCATCCATCCCATCATTCACTCCATTCATCTTCATAACTTCCTCCATCAACTCCATACACCACACTCCTCCATTCCTGATCAGCACAATGTAGCAAGAGAAGCAACACACAAATAGACTGCTACAAACATCAGGAAGTTCTTAAAAAAAACAAAGTTGTTCATGGCTTCCAAGAAGAAAAATAAGGAAAGCTGCATAACAGACTCCAGGAGAATGAGAATTCCACCCATGGCATCTCAATCACCCCACGTGGCATCCACAATAGAGAGAAATAACAAGAAAATATTAGTATCTCACTCAGGAAGCTGCTCATTCAGAGTACAGGAATATGGTGAGAAACGCAGCATCTAAAAGGATTGTCTCCAAACTCTAGGTCCTGCAACTGCCTTTGAAACAACAGGTAAAATCAAGTATAGCTTCTCACCCCTTACTACGCATCCATAATAGCCAACAATAATTAATTTGCAGACTTAGAGTTTAAGGGGCAGAAAGGTAGCCAGTTAACTCGGCCACCACCGTGAGGTATGACTGGAATAAAATTAGAAGTACATGCCACCTAGGCATGCAAAAGAAAAGACTTTAAATTAAGTGGAGTAGAGGATAATGAGGGGAGGAAACACATATTACATCATGAACTAACAAGAGAAGGAAACAACTTTCTACAATAGAACTAGAGCTGAGCCGAGTTACAGAAGCACTCCAAAATTAGTTGCCCTATCTAATAAAAGGAGATACCATCTCATCCAAACCAATATATTGAAAATTTTTAAAGGAAGAGAGACAAACGGAAGCACGCAACGCTTAAAGAAGAGGAGGAATCACCAAGGGGGGAGGAAAGAATCATAGATATAATTCTAAAGGAGCATGTGCAAAAGTCACAGGCAGAGAATGTAGCACTGAATGAGAAGTTGCAGTAAAAAGAGGAGTAAGTAGCCACCATGGCAGACTTATGCATAGAAGCCCTTTGGCACAGATTCCCCTCTGACTCATATGTTGTGTACCTCAAAGAAAAATGGATTCTATTTCAAATCAAAACTCTAGCCTCCCATGGATCACTACCTTTCCAAGATTGTAGGTAATTCATGAATTTATACAAGCAAGCTAACATGGTTGATTAGACAAAGATGGCAGAGTTTTATGTGCATAACTTTGTGTTGAAAAATCTGGATATTTGGGACCCAAATCCTACAATGTGGGATATGAAGTTAATGGCTCTAACATCTTGGATGGTGAATGAAGACACTGGAGAAAAACAGATATGTAAGGTCATGGGATGAAGAAATATAGAACCATTATATATCAAATCAGAATTTTTCAACCCAAGATGAGTCATCCTTAACCATCAAGAGATTGAAAGGGACACTGCATTGGTTGAAAGCTACCTTCAGACTCAAAACCAAGTGATATGCCACTATGATAATGTCTCTAGGCGGATATAAGATGAGTGCATTATGGCCAGCCAGAGGAGATGGAATAACCTCCCTCACAGCGTCAAGAACAGGTAGTACCATACTCCAGAAAGATCGATGGATGCATTGCAAAGGGTACCATTATACAAGAGGTCCATGCAGGCCAAAAAAATCCAATGGTTGGGACTAAAGCTCAACCCACCTTTGCTACTAGGGCTAACTAATGAAGAAGACACATATGCACAAGATAGAGAATGGGAGAATGCATAAAAGAATGATGGTTTTTACCCCCTTTGGGAAACTCCCACACTTCTTCCTCAGGAAATCAGGTGGGTTGTCAGAGCCTTAAAGGAAATGCAGGAGGAGGTTTAGTTGCTCAGAGGATGAGCAACCATTCAGTAGGGTGGTGATGATGAGCTCCATCATTAGACATATTTGGAGGGGTTATTAGTCACCTTTTTGCCTTCTTAGATCTCTTTTTATTGCATTTTTATTATTATCTGGTTTTATGATGCTAGTATAGGTGGTGATTAAGGCTAATATACTATGAGTGCCTAATATAAGGTTGAGTGCAGAAAATCATGAATTATTAATAATTTTTATAAGGATTTTATCATAAAGACTCGGAGGAGACAACAAAGAGGAATTATAGGAGGATTGTCCACCCTCAAAGGCAGCTGAAGTATCCCAAATTTTCTCTCTAGAAATTCAAATTCCAAAAGCAGCCAAAGGATCCCCTAGGATTCTCTCCAACAATTCGAATTCCAAAGGCAGCCAAGCAACTCAAAGAGGAGTGCACCCAATCCTTGTTCATTGGGATTCAAGTGTACTTAATCACCATTTTCTAGGGAGCTGTTGGTAGCTTCCTTGTAGAATAAATAGAGAAGAGCTAGAGCTAGGAAGAGTTAGTTTATTCTATTCTTCGATTCCATTCAGAACTTTTGCTACAAGCTATTAGGATTTTGCTGTTAATACCTTCGGATGTAATAAGACTATATTCTTAATGCAACGAATACTCAGATGACTTTCTATTGATATAGTTCCAGAGAGTTGGGCTCATGGGTTAGGGCCCAACCCATGTGCCTCAGCTTCTTTGTTGTTACCATTAGGGGAATTTTGAGGTCTAAAATGAGCCTCCTAGGGAAATTATAAAATAATAGTGGAAATAATAAAACAATATTTGATTACATCATCAATTTTTAGAGGTAAAATAGGAAAAACTAATTTTTTAACCCGTATTTTCAACTTATCTCCCTATGGGTTTACTCAAATTTCGAGCAGAAATACTCATTGGATGTAGAATTTTATTTCCCATCCAAGGAGTACCCATGTTGCATACTTTTGATGGACACTGCTACATGAAAAACATAATTGTAAACACACTTTTTCATGTATTTCTCATTTTTCAGGTAGCAGGGTCCATCGAAAGTATGCAACATGGGTACTCGTTGGATGAGGAATTAAATTTTGCATCCAATGAGTACTCCCGCTTGAAATTTGAGTAAAAAATTAGAGAGATAAGTTGAAAAAGTATTTTTATTATTTTAATATTTTTTCTTTTTTACTCCAATAATGGTGAATCATCCCCATGGTTGACATCATCATCTTGAATCGTATTGGTTCTTATAAATTTTATTTTTGTTGTACATTTTTCTTAGGAGGCCCATTTTACACCTCAAAATTACCCTAATGTATATTTTTCTTTCTGTCATTTAGCTAGTTTTTCTTCTACCATTTAGTTAGATCTGCTTCTGATAATTTCATTTATGCTTCAAGTTGCTACTTATTCTTTGCTTTCAGTTTGATGTTGTAGTTTTCCATTTTCTTGTGAGTAGCGGGATAGAGGAAAAACTCCAAAAGTTGTGGTCAAGCCTCCCCCTCTCATCTCTGTTAACAGAGTTCGAGAAGGGTACACCTTCCCATAGGCCAAAAATTGCTTTCTGTTTGAGTTTGGGGAAGAAATTGCATTACCAGGTCCAAGTCTCTCTTTCACTATTGTTATCACACATTTTTGTCAGCTTTACATGCATGAATCCGTAAGTCTGTTACACTTCTGAGCACTACTGGTGTGCCTCCATCCCCTCTTGTTTTCTGCTCATTTTCAAGTATTGCACCCACATTTTCCCCTAACACCACTTAAACCCTTCAACCACCTTATTCCTTGGTTTTTATTATTCACGGTTGCCTTTACCTTGTTAATGCTAAACGCTTGAAAAAACCATCAAAACTCGCCTTCCGCCTTTCCTCCTCAAATCCTCGCTACCGTACTTCGCATTTCGCACGTCGCATTGTTTATGTCATTCCCGTTAACACTTACCGCTCTTCTTGCTGATCACGATATTGCGACATCGCATATCACAGAATGCAACATTTTCCCATTTCCTTTCCAACTTACCGCAATTCCCACATCGTAATCACACTTCGCAACTCTTTTCCCTTTTCTTTAAGACTTACCGCTCATCATTTCCAATTGCGATCTTGTGATATCGCATATCGCAAATCGCACCATTCCCCTATTTCCTTTACACTTACCACTCGTTCTGCCGATTGTGATATCGGCCCCGCCTCCACGTCACCACTCCGCATAGCACATCGCAAATCACATTTCTTGTTTCTTTCCTTAATGTTGACCGCTCCAATTTTGCGAAGTTGTGATTGCGATATCGCATATCGCAAATTTTGCCTCCATCACATATTTCCATTCATTTCCGCTCCAAAGCCATTTCTGCCATATTATAAGGTTTTAACCCCTCTTTCAATTTCTAAGCCCTGTTTGATGCACTAAGACTTCAATTCGCCACTTTATCCTTTTCCTTCCCTCCAAGCTGCAAATCAACCCCTTTTCAAGTAGAATTAAGTCATGGATAGTTTAGTTGCATGGGTAGAAGCGTGTTAGATAGACTATAGGATAAGTAGAGTGCATTTAGATAATTTTCCAAGTTAAGTGTGGTTTAGAATTAGTTTCCTTTCTACCATTTATTTTCAGTAATTTAAATTAGTTTCCTTCTTGTCCTTTCCTTTCTGCAAATTAAATTAGTTTCGTTCTTGTCATTTCTTTTCAGCAATTTAGTTTACTTTCCTTTCTGTCATTTCCTTTCAGTAATTTACTTTTCAGTTCGTATTATAATTTAAGAAATAGCACCCTTTTGTAAAGAAAAAGAGGATGACATGAACAGAGTGCATCTGCTGTATATATAGCACTGTCACCTCCAATTTTTTATGAACCCCAGGTTGATACAGTAAAGAAGGGCAACCCCTGGGAGTTTCAGCACTCTTGGTGCAATACGAGGGTTCACCACTTTTTGGCGTCATTGCGGGGGAGGTGTCTAGTAGATGCTTTGATTATGTTTTAGCATTCTTTTATGCTTTCATTTTTCATGTTGTTTCCTTTTTTATGCCTCGTAGGACTAGGAATACCAAAATACAAATCTTACCTAAAACCCCCATATCACCTTCTAGCCACTCTTCACTCTTCTTCATTGGCAGTGAGATTGAACCCCCTATAGGCGATCCTTCTGAATATTTTGAGGATCCTATTGGGAAAGAAGAAGAAGACCTTGTTTTAATTGAGGGACCTACTTCACCTATCTTAACCATGGTTGGGACCCAGAGAGCCTTTCCCATAAGAGAGGTAGATGGGGAGACTAAGATGAAAAACATTAGCCCCTTAGCTCTTCCACACTTCCATGGACTTACCTCTGAGGACCCTAGCACATTCATGTTTTAATTTGTTGTTGTTTGTAGGACTTATGACTACACCTATAATGACCAGAAGTTGAAGTTATTCCCATCCACCCTGAAGGATGCAGCCTTGCGCTAGTTCATGGGTCTGCCTAGGGATAGCATCACTACCTGGGCACAAATGGAAGAGACCTTTAGCAGCAAGTAAAAAGACTATTGTAGGTCCAAGGAAACTAAGGATGAGATATTTAGGATGAATCTAGGGCCTGTTGAATCCCTAGAGGATTATGAAACAAGGTTTCAATTGAACTATAAGAGAGCTAATTGTACTCTTGATCCTGACTCACTTAAACTTGCACTTCTTCGAGGGATCAATGAAGAGATGACAGAAATCTTGAATATGTTATTAGGAGGAGATATCTACCAACAACCCTATGAAAAAATCAAAATTGTCTTCTAGAACCATTCTAGGTCATTTATGAAGAAGGGTGGAGCTAGCCAAAGTAAATCCAATAACCCTTCCTCTTCCACCTTCATAAAACATGATATTGGAAATATGTTGGAGGACTTCAAGAGTGACATGTTGCACACCTTTTCTTTGCAAATGGACACAATGCAGATCAAAAGTAAGCAAGACGAAGCAGAGAGAGCCCTGGCCATATTTTGTCCTAGATGTACCAGGAAGAACCCAAGAAATGAATGTCCACTAAATGTCATAGAGGTTTGCTTAGTCTATGAAGAGAATCATGCCACAGACAAGTTTCCCTCCTTACCTGGACTTAAAGTTGTATATCAAGGCGGGGAAACAAAGCCAAAGCAACTCTGTTTCATCAACCATAGAAGGCCTCAAGGCCCTCGGCCATATTAACAAGGTATGCAAGGTGCACCTTACTCTTACTATTACAATAATTAGAGTGCACCCATTCAACCTTGGTACACCCCCACTCCTCCATCCTATTCTACACCTCCTACTTGGCCTTCCAACCCTTCATACCATCCTCAGCCAATAAACCAACAATTTCAGCAGTATGTTCCACAACAACCTCAGTGGAACAATCCATCTCAAGGGTGGAGGCCTCAACAAAATCAACTACATGCTCTAATTCCTCCACCCCAACCTCAACCTTAGCTTACTCATGTTGCTCCACCTAGGCTACCTATACCTGCACAACCCAATCCAAACCCAAACAACGGACAGTCACAAAAGGCTTCCAATGGAGAAACATCCCATCCAGCTTATGCTGTGGAGATACAGGAGGTTAATCTTAGGTCGGGAAGAGTACTCCCAGAAAACCATCCCCGATCTCCACCTGTAGAGGTTGAGGAGGAAAAGGAAGAAGATAACACTCAGATCCAACAACCTCCTTTTCTTGAGTGCTTGATCCACCCTAGTTAGCACACACTAGAGGAGACTGAACTCATGGGAGAATTGGAAAATTTTTGTGTAAGGATTGTTGGGTATGTGTTATATTCTTTCCATGACTAGTCACACGCGGGTTGGGGGGGGGGGGGGGGGGGGGGTCACAGGGGGGCAGCAACACCCCGGGAAAAAAATTTTGGACCTTTTTTTTTGGTGGGTGAACCCACCCATGGTTTTTTGCATGGGTTTACACATGGTTTTGGGGCATGATGGTTTTTGGCCCCTAGTATTTTGTAGATCCGGTCAAGGGAAATACGGTTATGTTCTAATCCAGGGTTAATGGATTGGGGTTTATGTATGCTTCGAAATGTATATATATGTGTTGTAACACTAAAAGGAATATAATGAAAAATCAAGCTGGTTGTCCCGATTTGGGATCTAGGGGAAATTATCTTTGTATATCTGTTTTATGTTTTATGCTCTCGTTATTGTTTATTTTCTATTTTTTAAGATTCGTTTGCAGATAATTTTTGTACAGGGTTAAAACCTACATTTGGTATCATAGCAATTTCGGCTTCAAGGGGACGCCTTTGCTGCTGAGGGGTTTTTTTCTTGGGCCTGAGGTAGACCCTGTATAGTGGGAGATCTGCGGGATCGATTCTTGCAGTGAAAGAAGATGGCGAGCGGCAGAAAGATAGAGATCGAGAAATTTAATGGTCAGATTTTTGAGTTGTGGAAGCTCAAGATGGAGGATTTGCTGGTGGATAAAGATCAGTGGATCGCGGTAGATCCGAGTACTAAACCAACGGCAATGTCAGATGAATACTGGAAGAAGCTGGACTGGAAGTCAAAGAGCACAATATGGTTGTGTGTCTAAAATTCAGTATTGTTGAATGTATCTAGGGAAGGTACGGTGAAGACCTTGTGGGACAAGCTAGGGACTTTGCACCAATATAAGTCTCTGGTGAATAAATTGTTCATGCAGAAAAAGTTGTATAACCTCAAGATGAAGGATGGAGACTTGGTGACAAAGCATCTAAACACCTTCAATACTGTGGTAAGTCAGTTGTCATCTGTTGATATTAAAATCTCAGATGAAGATAAATGCATTAGTTTGTTGTGTTCTCTACCAGACTCGTAAGTATGTGTACTATGTTTCATTCATAGATGACTTCTCAAGGAATACTTAGATATATTTCTTGAGGAAAAAATCTAAAGTCTTTGACAGATTTAAATAATTTAAGGCTCTGGCGGAAAACTAGACAAAGAAGAAGATAAAGGTGCTGAGGACAAATAATGGTGGGGAGTTCTGCAAGAAGGAATTTGAAGAGTTCTGTAAGAAGTGTGGTATAGCACGACAAAAGACTACTCCATACACACCTCAGCAAAACGGAGTTGCAGAAAGAATGAACAAAATGTTGATGGAAAAGGCAAGAAGCATGCTTAGTGGTACCGGGTTAGGACAAGAATTTTGGGCAGAGGCAGTAGAGACTGCATGTTACTTGGTTAACAGATCACCTTCATCAGAATTGGAGGATAAGACTCCACATGAGGTATGGACTGGTAAGAAACCCTCTATTTCACATCTAAGGGTATTTGGATGTGATGCATATGTACATGTTCCAAGGGAGAAAAGGAGCAAGTTGGATAATAAATCTGAAAGGTGCATCTTTATTGGGTATAAGGATGGTTTAAAGGGTTACAAGCTTTGGAACCCAGAAACAAGGAAGGTTGTGTACAGCCGAGATGTGATGTTTAGAGAGGTGAAAGATGTTGTTAAACATGAAGTCCTACCAAAGGAACCTGAAAGAATAGAGTTTGAGCTAAAGGAGGATGAATCAAACTCTACAACAGAAGAAGACTCAGAAGAGGAAGAGCCACAAACTCCAGCTGTGAGAAGATCAGTTCGGGAAAGAAGACAACCAAAAAGGTATAGTCCATCTACTTTATGTTCAAATTTTGCTTTAACTATAACTGATGATGATCCCAGAACCATCAGGGAGGCCGTAGATTCAGAGGATGGAAAACTCTGGAAGGAGGCCATGGTTGATAAAATGGCATCCTTGCATAAAAATGAGGCATGGGATCTGGTGGAGTTGTTGGCTGGAAGGAAGCCCATCGAGAGCAAATGGGTGTTTAAGAAGAATATGAATGTAGAAGGCAAGGTGGAGAAATACAAAGCTAGGTTGGTAGCAAAAGGTTATTCCCAAGTGCCGGGAATTTATTTTGGTGATATTTTTTCTCTTGTTGCCAAAGTTACATCTATTAGATTACTTTTATCTGTTGCTGCTGAATTTGATTTTGAGGTAGAACAGAAGGATGTGAAGACAAAATTTCTTCATGGAGATCTGGAAGAGGAGATCTACATGAAAAAACCTAAAGGATTTATGGTGAAGGGGAAGAAAGAAGTGGTATGTAGGTTAAATAAGTCACTGTATGGGTTAAAACAATCACCAAGGATGTGGTATCAGAAATTTGATACCTATATACGGGGACTTGACTTCACCAAAAGCAAGGAGGATCACTATGTTTATTTTAAATTAATTGGTGACCGTGTTATTTATTTGGTCTTGTATGTGGATGATATGTTGTTAATTGGAAATGACAAAGAAATTATCCAAGATTTGAAGACCCAACTGTTCTCCAAATTTGACATGAAGGATCTTGGTGCTGCAAACTATATTTTGGGCATGGAAATTAAGAGAGATCAGGAAAAGAGGAAGCTCTGGTTAAACTAGAGGAAGTATGTCGAGACTATATTACAGAGGTTCAATATGTAGGATAGTAAACCGGTGAATGTTCTGATTCCTGTAGGTACAAAGTTGTCTGCTGAATAGTGTCCCAAGACATAAGAAGAAGAGAAGGATATGTCCCGTGTTCCATTTGCAAGTGCAGTGGGTAGCTTGATGTATGCAATGGTCTGTACTAGACAAGACACTGCACATGCAGTGGGAGTATTGAGCAAGTTTATGTCAAACCCAGGGAAGGAGCATTGGAGAACAGTGAAGCGGGTTTTCAGATATTTGCGTGGCACTACTAATTATGGCTTGTGCTACCAGGGAAGACCAGGATTGGAAAGAGTGTTGGACATTCGTGGTTTTGTTGATGCAGACTTGGCTAGAGATCTAGACCAAAGAAGATCTAAAATTGGGTATGTTTTTAGCCTATTTGGAGGTGCAGTCAGTTGGATGAGTAAAAGATAGTCTGTAGTGGCTCTTTCAACTACAGAGGCAGAATACATGACAGCCACTCATGCAAGCAAGGAAGTAGTTTGGTTGCAGAGATTGTGTTCAAGTATGGGATTGGTGTAGCAAGCTATAAGGATAGATTGTGATAGCCAAAGTGAAATTTTCTTGGCTAAGAACCCTACTTATCATTCAAAGACAAAGCACATTGATGTTCAATATCACTTTGTGAGATATATGGTTGATGCTAAAAGGGTGTTGCTGGTAAAGGTGTACACTTTGAAGAATTTTGCAGATGCATTGACGAAGTCTGTGAGCACTCAGAAGTTCTCTTGGTGTAGAGAAACAATGGGTGTTGCAAAGCTGGGCTAATGACTCAGTTCTCATGTGGCCCCCTATAGAAAGAAAACAACAAGTGGGAGAATGTTTGGTATGTGTTATATTATTTCCATGACTAGTCACACGCGGGGGATGACAGGGGGGGTAGTAGCCACCCCTATTCAGGGTCTGGGGCAGCGCCCCGAGAAAAAAAAAATTGGACCTTATTTTTTTGGTGGGTGGACACACCCATGGTTTTGTGCATGGGTTTTCACATGGTTTTGGGGCATGATGGTTTTCGGCCCCTGGTATTTTTTAGATCCGGGCAAGGGAACTACGGTTATGTTCTAATCTAAGGTTAATGTATTGGGGTTTATGTATACTTCGGAATTTATATATATTTGTTGTAACACTAAAAGGAATATAATTAAAAATCAAGCTGGTCATCCCGATTTGGGATCCAGGGGAAAATCTCTGTGTATATCTATTTTATGTTTCATGCTCTCACTATTGTTTATTTTCTATTTTTTAAGATTCGTTTGCAGATAATTTTTGTACATGGTTAAAACCTACAAGGATACCACTTTTACATGCCATTAATGATGTCCCTATATACAATAGGCTCATCAAAGAAAAGTACTTCAAGAAGCCTAGGAGAAGGAAGAGAGATACTCTCACCATCAATGTGGTAGGACAACTGTCTGACTTGATACTGTGGAAGGTGATATTTCCAAAATACTTGGACCCTGGTAGTCTAGTTGTTGATGTGCATATAGACGATGTCATATTGCACAACACTCTAATTGATCTAGGGGATGCCATCAATATCATGACCAAGGAAACTATGTTGAAACTTAATCTCCAAGGGACTTTGAGGAAAACCACAACATTTCTACAACTTGTATATCAGTCCATAGTAACTCTGGAAGGAATTGTTGAGGATATTATGGTTACCATTGACTCTTGGGAGTATCCTGCAAATTTCCTGGCCTTGCAACCAAAAACCAAGTTCAATGGTTATCCTCTCATCTTAGGGAGACCTTGGTTAGCCACTGCAGATGCTTATATTATTTGTCCGGATGGAAACATGACTATAAAAAATGGGCATTTTTCTAAACATCTAATGTTATATCCTCCAGCCCAGCCTTCCATTGATCATGATCTCCCTATATGGTTGGAGGATGGAGAAGATGAGTTATATAACACTACCCCTATGCATACCATAGATGTTATTCTTAGAGGGGGGAAACTTGATGAAGATGAACTCATCGACCATGCCATTCAAAACTAGTCCTCCACTAACACTCCTCTCGAAACCTTAGTCAAAGAGTCTAAAAGCCAACCTTGGATGGAAGTGCACTCAGTTGAGACAACCTCTGAAACCACCAAGGCTATTAAGTTTGGCCCATCCAGATCTCTGAAAATCAACCCAAACCTCTTGAATGAAGAAGAGAAGCAGCTATGCCAGCTTTTGGAAGAAAATCTTGAAGCATTTTCTTGGGATTACAAGGACATGAAAGGGGTGCATCCTTTAGTATGCATGCATCACATTTACATCAAATAATGATGCAAGCCTGTGAGACAAACCAAAAGAAGGTTGAACCCAGCTCTAAAGGACATAATCAAAGAAGAGCTGCAGAAACTATTTGATGCATGGTTCACATATCCTGTATCCGACAGTGAGTGGGTATCTCCTCTTGTCCTAGTCCCAAATAAGAATGGGAAGTGGAGAATTTGTGTTGACTATCGAGAACTTAACAAAGCCACCAAGAAAGACCATTTCCCTTTTCCCTTTATAGCTCAAGTCCCAGATGGCCTTGCAGGGAAGAAGTTATTTTCATTCTTAGATGGGTTCAGTGGGTACAATCAGATTCAAATCAGCCCTAAAGGCCAGGATAAGACTACTTTCACTTACCCTTGGGGTACCTTTTTTTACAGAGTCCTGCCCTTTGGGTTATGCAATGCCCCAGCCACCTTCCAAAGGGCTGTCCGAACCACCTTTTCTGAGTTAGTCCATGACTCTGTCGAAATCTACATGGATGATTTCACACCATATGGGGATGACTTCCAGGAAGCTCTCTCCAATTTGGGTAAATTACTAAGACGGTGCATTGAGATGCATCTCTCCTTGAGCCCAAAAAATTTTGAATTTCTGAAGAAAGCAGGGATTGTATTAGGAAACTCCATATCCCAAGTAGGAATATAGGTAGACTCGAACAAAATCACTATCATCAAAAGGGTGCCTGCTCCTCAAAAGCAAAAATATCTCAGGAGTTTCTTAGGCTTAGCTGGTTACAATAGAAGGTTCATCAAAGATTTTATCAAGATGGCTTTGCCATTATTTTGGGTATTGGCCAAGGATTCTGAGTTTATTTGGTTCGTCCCTTGTCAAGAGGCTTTCGAGCTCATTAAGAGGTAGTTGACTAATGCCCCCATCCTCAAAAGCAGAAAGATATCAGGAGTTTCTTAGGCTTAGCTAGTTAATATAGAAGGTTCATCAAAGATTTCAGCAAGATGGCTTCACCATTATTTGGGTTATTTGCCAAGGATTCTAATTTTATTTGGTTCTTCCCTTGTCAAGAGGCTTTCAAGCTCATTAAGAAATAGTTGACTAATGCCCCCATCCTCCGAGGTCCAAATTGGACTCTCCCTTTCCACATCCACACTGATGCATCCGAAAAATTTGTAGGGGCAGCATTAGGACAGTTAGAGGACAAAATCTCTTATGTCATTTATTTCATCAACAATAATTTGTCAAAAAACGAGTTGATTATACTGTTACTGAGAAGGAGATGCTAGTCATTGTCCATGCTTTGAACAAATTTAGGCATTATATCATTGGATATCAGACCTTTCTCCACACTAACCATGTAGCCATCGAGTATTTAATGAAAAAACTAGATGTAAATGCTAGGATAATTATATGGTTGTTACTTTTGCATTAATTTGATTTGACTATTTTTGATAAACATGGAAAGGAAAATGTTGTTGCAGATTTTTTGTCCAAGTTAGTTCTCCTTGCAAGTGAAGAAGGAATGGTGGATGACCAACTACCAGATGAAAACCTCTTTTCCATATCAGCACTCTCACCATAGTTTGTTGATATAGCCAACTAATTGGTTGCTGGAAAACTCCCTCCTAATCTTTCATTCAGGGAAAGGAGCAGAATCATCAGAAAAGTGCCCCTTTCACATGGATTGGGGGGAATATTTACAAGCTAGGCCCTGATAAAATCTTAAGGAGATGTGTAAGGGAGGAAGAAGTTTTTGATATCCTCTCTAAATGTCATGACGGCCCATGTGGAGGCCACTTTGCTACAAAGAGAATCTCTTACTAAGTTTTGTAGGCAGGATACTATTGGCCTACCCTTCACCAAGATTCCAAAAGATACTCCAGCAGGTGTGACCAGTGCCAAAGGATGGGGAAACCCACACAAAGGGATGAAATTCCTTTACACCCTAAGGTGGCTCTTGAGCCATTTGATAAGTGGGGCATGGACTTTGTTGGACCTATCGATCCACCATCAAGACAAAAGAAGTATATCATAGTCTCCACTGATTACCTAACAAAGTGGGCTGAAGAAAAAGCAATGAAGGTAGAAACTAAGGAAAAAGTAGTAGAATTTCTTAGGGAGAATGTGTTTTACAAATTTGGATACCCCAGAGAAATAGTCACTGATCAGGGAGCACAATTCACCTATCACCTCATTGAGAATCTTTTCAGGAAGCACAAGATTAAGCATAGAACTTCTACTGCCTATCAACCTCAGGCGAATGGCCAAGTAGAAGTAACTAACAGAGCTTTAGAGAGCATCATCACCAAGGTTGTGAGCAGCAACAAAAAATTTAGGCCGACATAATGGTAGAAGCTACTTGGGCCTACAACACTACTTGGAAGACAACAACCGGAGTCACTCCTTACAACTAGTCTATGGTGAGAAAGCTCTAATTTCAGTTGAGTTTGAATTAAATTCTTTAAGAATGGCAGCTGGATTAAATATAGATCTATCAAATGCCCAAAAATAGAGGTTTCTGCAACTAAATGGATTGGACAAGCTCAGAATGCAATCACTTCTTCACACAGAGGTAGTTCAACTACAAAGGAAGGTATGGCATGACAAGAACATCAAGGAAAAGACCTTCCAAGAAGGATATTAGGCATGTTGTATGATTCAAGGTTTAAATATTTTAAAGGAAATTTTATGACAAGATGGTTAGGAGCTTACATAGTGGAAAAATGTTTTGATAATGGCACAGTTCAAATTAGAACCATAGATGAGGAAGGAATCCCCTTGATTGTCAATGGTCACAGACTTGAAATTTACAAGAAGCCTTTTTCAAAGGCAGAGTTCATAAATTCAATAAGAAGAGGGGTGTATGTGATGGGAAACTCCATAGTTTCCCACACCTCCTAAAAAAAAAAACTTTTGGGTTGAAAACCTTGATGGAGGCAACTCACTTGCTAAAAAATAAAGAGAATAAAGATCCATGGGTGAAAACCTCTCTAAGGCACCCAAGGCAAGTTTGTGGATTGAAAACCTCCACGGAGGCAACCCACTTTCTTTCAAAAAGAAAAATAAAATAGAGAGAAAGAACCAAAAAAAAAAAACATCTGCATCTTTGTATTGTCCGTGTTTGTTGTTTTCCAGGTTGTTAATGGTTTCTGAAAACACAGGGAAGCATTCATCTTCTTTTCCCTTCTTCTATCTTACCATCCATCCCATCATTCACTTCATTCATCTTCATAACTTCCTCCATCACCTCCATACACCACACTCCTCCATTCCTAAGCATAATGTAGCAAGAGAAGCAACACAAAAACAGACTGCTACAAACATCAGAAAGTTCTTTAAAAAAACAAATTTGTTCATGAAATGCCATGAATAACAAGAAGGAAAGTTGCATAACAGATTCCAGGAGAATGATAATTCCACCCATGGCATCTCAAGCACCCCACACGGCATCCACAGCATAGAGAAACAACAAGCAAATATTAGCATCTCACTCAGGAAGCTGCTCATTCAGCAAGTTGCTCATTCAGAATACACAAATATGGTGAGGAACACAACATTTAAAAGGCTTGTCTCCAACCTCTAGCTCCTGAAACTGCCTTTGAAACAATAGGTAAACTCAGGTATAGATTCTCACCCCTTACTATGCATCCATAATAGCTAGTAATAATTAATTTGTAGACTTAAAGTTTAAGGGGCATAAAGTTGGCCAGTTAACTCGACCACCACCATGAGGTATGAATGGAATAAAACTAGAAGTACACGCCACCTGGGCATGCAAAGAAAATAATTAAAATCAAGTGGAGTAGAGGAGAATGAGGGGAGGAAACACGCAGTCCATCATGAACTAACAAGAGAAGGAAACAACTGTCTACAACAAAACTAGAGCTGAGCCGAGTTACATAAACACTCCAAAATTAGTTGCGATATCTAATAAAAGGAGATTTCATCTCATCCAAACCAGTAGATTGAAAATTTTTAAAGGGAGAGAGACCTACAGAAGCACGCAATGCTTAAAGAAGAAGAGGAAGAACCAGAAAAAACAAGAACCAGAAGAAGAAGAGGAAGAACCAGAAGAAACAAGAAGAGCTAGAAGAAGAAGAGGAAGAGACAAAAGGCTAAAGAAAAACATAAGAGATGGCCATAGAAGTCATAGAGATAGCAGAAAGTGTGTGAGAAACAGACTCATAACACAACACGACATCCCCAAAATACAAAATATAGTTGCCACCATAGCTCCTCTAAGCGCAAAGAGAAAAAGGTAGACCTCTAGGTATTCCAAAGCTGACAAGAATCAGAGAGAACCAGAAACTTCTCCCACAAGCCCAATTATCATTGAAGAATCACCAAGGGGGGAGGAAAGAATTGAAGAGATAATTCTGAAGGAGCAGTTGCAGAAGGCACAGTTAGAGAATGTAGCATTGAAGGAGAAATTGCAGCAAAAATAGGAGAAAGTGGCCACCATGGCAGACTTATGCATAGAATCCCTTCAATGCAAATTCTCCTCTGACTCATATGTTGTGTAACTCAAAGAACAATGGCTTCTATTTCAAATCAAAACTCTAACCTCCCATGTATCACTACCTTTCCAATATTGTAGGCAATTCATGAATCTATACAAGCAAGCTATAATGGCTGATCAGGAAAAGATGGAAGATTTTTATGTGCATAAATTTGTGCTAACAAATCTGGATATTTGGGACTCCAATCCTACAATGGGGGATATGAAGTTAATGGCTCTACCATCTTGGATGGTGAATGAATACACTAGAGAAAAAGAGATATGGAAGGTCATGGGAAGAAGAAATAGAGAACGCTTATATATCAGACTAGAATTGTTTAGCCCAAGAGGAGTCATCCTTAACCATTGAGAGATTGAAAGAGACCATGCACTGGTTGAAAGCTACCTTCAGACTCAAAACTAGGTGACAGGCCACTTTGATGATGTCTTTAGGTGAATAGAATATGAGTGCATTATTTCCAACCATAGGATATTTAAAAGCCTCCCTCACAGCCTCAATAACAGGGAGTACCATACTCCAGAAAGACTGAGGGATGCATTAGAAAGGGCACCATTATACAAGAGGGCCATGCAGGCCAAAAAGATCCAATGGTTGGGACTAAAGCTCAGCCTATCTTTGCTACTGGGGCTGAATGATGAAGAGGAAAAATATGCACAAGATAGTGAATGGGATAATGTAGAAAAGAATGATGGTTTTTACCCCCTTGGGGAAAGTCCCACACTTCTTCCTCAGGAAATCAGGGGGGGCTTTTAGAGCCTTAAAGGAAATGTAGGAGGAGGATTAGTTGCTCAGAGGATGAGCAACCATTCAGTAGGGGGGTGATGATGAGCTCCATCATTAGAAATATTTAGAGGGGTTAATAGCCACCTTTTCCTTCTTAGTTCTCTTTTTCTTGCATTTTTATTATTATATGGTTTTATGATGCTAGTATAAGTGGTGATTAAGGCTAACATACTCTGAGTGCTTAAAACAAGGTTGAATGCAGAAAATCATGAATTATTAATCATTTTTATAAGGATTTTATCATAAAGACTTGGAGGAGACAACAAAGAGGAATTATAGGAGGATTTTCCACCCTCAAAGGCAACTAAAGGATCCCAAAGATTCTCTCTAGCAATTCGAATTCCAAAAGCAGCCAAATGATCCCCAAGGATTCTCTCCAGCAATTCGAATTCTAGAGGCAACCAAGCAACTCAAAGAGGAGTGCACCCAATCCTTGTTCACTGGGAGTTAAGTGGATTTAATCACCATTTTCTAGGGAGCTATGGGTATCTTCCCTGTAGAATAAATAGAGCAAAGCTAGAACTAGGAAGAGTTAGTCTATTCTATTCTTCGATTCCATTCAAAACTTTTGTTGCAAGCTATTAGGATTTTGATGTTAAGACCTTTGGGATGTAATAAGACTATATTCTTAATGCAATGAGTATTCAAATGACTTTCTATTGACCTAGTTCCAGATATTTGGGCTCATAGGTTAGGGCCCAACCCATGTGCCTCAACTTTTCTATTGTTACTATCTTTTCCTTTTTGTCATTTAGCTAGTTTTTCTTCTGCCATTTAGTTATATATGCTTTAGATAATTTCATTTAGCTTCAATTTGTTTCTTAGTCTTTGCTTTTAGTTTTCTATTGTAGTTTTCCATTTTCTTGTGAGTATCAGGATAGAGGAAAAACCCCAAAAATTGTGGTCAAGCCTTCCCCTCTCATCTCTGTCAATAGAGTTCGAGCAAGGTAGAACTTCCCACAGGAAAAAAAAATATTTTTGTTTTATTTTAGGGAAGAAATTTCATTACCAGGCCTGAATATCTCTTTCACTGTTGTTATCACACTTTTTTTCAGCTTTCCGTGCATGAATCTGCAGGTGTGTTACACTTTTGAGCACTACTGGTGCGCCTCCATCCCCTCCTGTTTTCTGCTCATTTTCAACTTTTGCACCAACATTTTCCCTAACACCACTTAAACCCTTCATCTGCCTTATTCCTTTTCTTTTCTTATTCATGGTTGCCTTTACCTTGTTAATGCTAAACGCTTGAAAAAACCATCAAAATCCGTCTTCCACCTTTCCTCCTCGAAATCCTCGCTACCGTACTTCTCATTTCACATTTCACATTATTTACGTTGTTCACGATAACACTTACCTCTCTTCTCTCCGATCGTGATATTGCGACATCGCATATCATGGATCTCAACATTTTCCCATTTCCTTTCCAACTTACCGCAATTCTCGCATCGCAATCGCACTTCGCAACTCTTTTCCCTTTTATTTAAGACTTACTACTCATCGTTGTCAATTGCGATCTTGTGATATCGCATATTGCAAATCGCACCATTCCCCTGTTTCCTTTACACTTACCGATTGTTCTGCCGATTGTGATATCGTCCCCACCTCCACATCACCACTCTGCATCGCACATCACAAATCATGTTTCTCGTTTCTTTCCTTAATGATGACCGCTCCAATTTTGCGAAGTTGCGATTGTGATATCGCATATCGCAACTTTTGCCTCCATCACATCTTCACCGTCGCATATTTCCATTCATTTATGCTCCAAAGCCATTTCTGCCATATTATAAGGTTTTATGAGGTTTTAAGTCCCGCGTTCCATTTATGAGCCTCGTTTCATGCTCTAAGCCCTCAATTTGCCACTTTATCCCTTTCCTTCCATCCAAGCTGCAAATAAACCCCTTTTCAAGTAGAATTAAGTAATAGATAGTTTAGTTGCATGGATAGAAGCATGTGCTATTTAGTTTCCTTTCTGTCATTTCCTTTCAGCAATTTACTTTTCAGTTCTTATCATATTTTAAGAAATAGTACCCTTTTGTAAAGCAGAAGAGGATGACATGAACAGAGTGCATCAATTGTGTGTATAGCATTGTCACCTCCAAGCTTGTATGAACCCCGGGTTGATAAAGTAAAGTAGGGCAGCCCCTGGGAGTTGCAACACTCTTGGTGCAATACCAGGGCTCACCAATAACCAAAGGTTAACCAATAGAAATAACAAGGATACAATAGCCATAGAAATCACATATGAACCAATACATTTACACAAGAAACATCCAAGAGAATGAGCTCTTATTAAAGAATTCATAAGCCAACCATGTTTGGGACTTCCACAGACCACCCAACCATAGATTGGGTTGAACCAAAAATTTCTTTCAACCAATCACCCCTGTTCCATATTCCAAGCATAAATGTGGGGCTCACAACAAAACCAATCAATCCTTCCTTAGGATTTACCATATATTTCATAAAAACACTCATAAATACAACCAAGATTTATTTCAATCCCCACTGGATCACTAGGCCCTAAACAAGCATGGTTGCCTTAAGATCTCTCCCCCTAAACTATAACAAATTTATCCATCTCAACCTCTCGGCTTTACTTTGTATCCCACCATTACCGGTTAAAGGATTCCTAGGCCTACGAGGTCACCAACCTCTTGGATTTAATATGTATACTGGTAAAGGGATTCCTAGGCCCAATCAAGGGTATTCACCTCTGATCAGAGGCTTAGTATTTAGCTAAAAAAATGAATGTGCTCAGAAATTCTCCAAACTAGAACGACCGGATACAGCTCGTCACCAGGATTCCAACGCAACTCGTTTCATCAAAATTTGAGTTCATATGAGTAAGTTATGGTCTGCTATTCATTTTCTCAAATAGGTAAAAAATGTTCAGAACAGTGACAGACTAATGACTTGGAAGTCTAGTCAGTACCTTAGGAATATTTAGGGAATATTCTCCAAATTTTAGCTAGTGACACTGTGACAAGTGTCACAATCATACTTTCCAATGTTGCTTGGGGAAATTGAAATTGTCCTTCTAATCCTAAGGTTGCAATTTTCTTCTATGGTGTATTAGTATGTTTTTATGGTGAATTTTAGGCCAATGGATAAGGGCCACGTGGCACAACCAGAGGCTGCCATGTGCCCTCCCCCATGGCAAGGTTGGATGGCATTGTTATATATGAAGGTCGAATGCAAATATCGATGGCGTAATTATTTTATATACTAAGGTTGAATCAAAGGTTTGAACCATATACCTTGGGCGCAATGTATTACATATATATTCACATATCAGTTTTAAACCAAAGTCCAAAACCTTTGGTTATTTTCAACAAAATGTTATGACTAGAGGGGTGGAGGTTGGGGTCGACCCCACGACCTCCCCTGAACTAATGCCAATGCCATCCATTGCACCATACCACAAGTCCTTACCCCATAAGGACTCTAACACAATTTGAATTAACATGGAGCGAGAGTTGGGGGTCCAGAGGGGGCCAACCCCCTCCCACATGTGTTTGAAGAGATCAAGACCGAGGGCTAATACCATTCCGACGGGAGTTTTAAAATGAATTTAAACTGTGTTATTAACACCTTAATCTGTGGTTAAGCTACGTAATCCGCAATCAATGGTAAAACGTGGTTAGTGCTAAATGCGCCCTTAACCACACTTTAATATGTGAATAACTCAACTTAACTGCGCACTTATCTTACTAGAGTTTTTGGCAGACCCGCAAAATTCAAGGAATCTCCATTTTTAATGGAGTTAACTAGCGGACTTCCAATTTTAGTGGAGAAAAAACTAGGAAAATTTTGTTTTTCCATAAACGAGGCAATTTTCGACCAATTTTGGCTCACGAAGAGTCATTCTTTGTAGATTTTGATGTTTTGGAGCCATTGGATTAGGTTGCAAAGGTGACAGGAGACTCTAAACAAAAAAATTTCACAATTGAAGCTAATACAAAGGCCCAAGCTATGAAGCTGGACCAAGGAGATGTAGCCTAGGAGGGGTGAACTCCTTCATCAAAAACTTGTGTGTTTGACTCAATTATGTGTGCTTGTTTTTTTTTTATAGGTTGTTGTTCAAAATTGAGTTTCCACGCTTTTATGTTCCTAAAATACACTTAATATCATCAAGTTTATTGAATTGTAAATCATAAGCACGTGTATAAACCCTTGTATAAGAAGAAAATCAAAGCACTTTCATGTTAATTTTGAAATTGATATTATCACATCATTAACTAACAATCAATTTCAGATCAAGTTGGTATCAAAGCACAAGGTTGCTAAACATTATTTGCTTGTTTTTCTTGATATTGTGCAAGAAGGGTTTTAATAGTTTCAATTTTGTGATGAAGTCAATTTAGATGTGGTTTTAATAGAGAGGAGAAGGGAAGCTATTGGTTGTTAGTTTTGAGATTAGGAAAAGAAGAAAGAGAGCTAAGAAAGCATCATCTTCACCCAAAGTTCCACTCAAAGCTACACTTGAAGCACCTCAAGTTCTATCTCCAGCAGTTGAGATTGAAGAGGTACAAATTGCACAAGAAGCTGAAGTGATTGAAGAGGTACAAGCATCAGATGTTAAGCTTGAATCCTTATCCATTGTTTTAGGTGTTGGAGAGACACATGGATATTTAGAAGAAGAATATGTCAAGAGAGACTTCAAAGACATTCAAATAATGGTTAAAATCATGTTTGATGTATTCACTATAGAAAGAGCAGGAGAAGGTTCTAAGCCTCCACATGGAGAAGGATCTTTAGATGTTAAGAAGGATGAAGAGAAGAGTTCAAAAGGTAGTAGAGGAAAGCCACCTCCATCTCCACCATCCTCATCCTTATCATCTTCATCAACATCTTCATCTTCCACTTCCACCACAAAAACCACCCACACTCATTCAAAAATCCCAAAAGGAAAAACTCCATTACTCAAGTTGAACATCAAGTTTCAACTTCCCATGTAAAATGGTGAGGTAAATACAGAGAAGTTAGACAATTGGATCTGTCAATTGAAAGTATACTGCAGAATTCAGAATCTACAAGAGGACGACATAAAGATCCAGTTGGCTTCATTAAGGCTAGAAGGAGCAGCACTAGTTTGGTGGGAGGCAAAGACTCAAGAGGGAATGTGAATTCATGGTAAGATATCCATTTATTGGTTTGAATTCATTTATTCCATTAAAATATAGTTTTATCCATTAGCCTATATGAAAAATCAATAATGAGTTGGCAAAATTTAGGAAACTCAAAGGCCAAACTGTTCAAGAGTACACCCAGGAGTTTAGAAAGAGGGCTTTGTTGTTAGGAGTAAACTTGAATTCACAAGACACACTATTGAAATACATTGGGGGTTTAAATTCCTACTTAAAACATACTATCCTTATGTTTAACCCAAAAAACTTAGATGAAGTCTGTGTGTAAGCCACACATCTTGAAGCAAGGGGAAAGAACATTCAGGAAGAGGGTATTAAGAAGAAGCCATTCAAGGGTAATGGAAAAGAGAAGGGAGGAAAATGGAAGGGAAAGAAGAATACAAGCATCAAGAAAGAAGGGGAGAAAACTACATGTGTTACACCATTTTTTGGTCATCTAAACTATTACCATTAAATGGACCCAAGTACACCATGTAAGACCAATTTTACCCCAAGTAAAATTGCTTTCACTATGAAAATAACTTAGTAAACCACCTTTATTAAGTTGTTTATGGTCTAAACAGGAAACCTCGTGAGGAAATATTAAATAAATATACATTTGTTTGATTTTCCTCAAGGAATAATTAGTTAAACAATAGTTTAATTAATATTCCTAGTTATATTTAACCCAAAACATGGAAATTAATTAGATAAATCATTATTTACCTTATTATTTTCTAAGAATAATTATTTAAACCTTATTTAAATAATATTCTTTGTTAAATATGACTAAATCACCCTTAAATAATTAAATAAATCATTATTTATTTGATTATTACTCAACCACATCCTTAAAATGATAAATAAATCATTTATTTATTTATTATTTACAAATAAAGGGATTTGACCCAAATCAAATTCCTTTTTCCTCCAACAAATATAATAAAATATTCCATAAAAGTTGGATCTTGATTTGGTTAATAATATTTTAATTATGCACCAATATTTAGACTAACTCAATATTTTGTTATAAATAGAAGGGTTTTCCCATTCATTTACCACATTTTGTTGCCTAAAGATCACTCTGGATCTATACTTTTGGTCTGACTGTTGATCCACCATCTAGTCATATTTTTGCTACCATTTTTTTCTGGGTTTTCTACACCATCAAGAGAGAGGAATTCTAGATCTTAAGTGCTGAGGACTTACAAGAACCCATCCCAAGTGCCATTAATACAAAATTCATTCAATATATTCTTGTCTTGTCTATTGGATGCATGGAGTAAATCTTGTTTTTTTTTATTGTTTAATGTCTTCTAATGCATAGATCTAGATTTTTGCAACATTTATCTTGATCACCTAACTACATATCTGAGGATATTAGCAGCCATCTTTGCTGTTAGGGTTGTTTGTTATGCGCAACTAAAGTGGTCCTTTTTTGTATGCTTGGAATTAAGATTCATACTAACAACTCGCGACTCCACACGGATTTAAGATTACGACCGCTATCATTTTTCTGATCCTTTCATATCCAGCTACTTCAAACTCTAGGATTTCTCTTCAACCCCTAGTTTTTTATTTTCTTGATGTTGTTTTTAACCTATAAAACCCTAAAACGATAAAAATTCTGACTTCTGTGTGTTTTCGGACCTATTGCGCAGGTGACAGACATCAGCCGCAGCAGAGACGACAACTTTTTCTGAAATCTGCAGCCGAGAGTGCCGGAAGTGCAGGTTGCACTTTTTGGCCCAAAACGTGCAACCTGGACACTCAGGATGCACCTTTCATCCCAGAAACTGCGACCTCTGCTGAAAATAGGTCAGAAACTGCGACCTGGACTTTTTGCAGGGATTTTTCTGAAAGTTTTCTGGGTTTGTCTGAGCCTCTGTTCAGGGTTGTTTGACCTCCGTCTCTGCCCGTTTTGGACCTGTACTTGTTCTTTTTTTCTCAAATAAGTGAGAACCTAGCCCCCTAGGGCTTTAGTACCCTCCACTTTTTGTGGAAGAGTTTTTGCTGTTGCAGGTTGTCTGAAATTTCATAGTCTTCAGCCATTTTTTCAGATCTGATACATCACCTTCAGATTCGCTTTAGATCAACTTGTTATCCATCCAAATCACCTCATTTAGCTTTGTTTAGGTTTTCCTCTAGGGTTCACTCTGTTTCCCCTTAGGAGATAGCCTTTCACCCCTCTTTTACAACAATTTTTCCTCTGATTTGTTGCTATTTTCTGCACCACTTTCTAGAAGATCTTGTCTTTTAGATCCCTGTCCCTCTTCACCTTAGATTTATTGGCTTTTTAGTGTGTTTTGCTTAGTTTTTTCTCATCTATAGACTAGTTGTTGAGAGACCCGCCTCCCTGGGTTTATATTATTACATTATTAGCTATTTATTTTCTGTTTTTTTCAGGCCTATATACTATCATTTGCAGGTTTATTTACAGCTATACAACACACTTTTTCTTTTTCTCTACAAACTTTTGGGTTTAAAAATTAAAATTTACACACTTTTACACACACACCCTAAGCGAAAAAGGGTTTGGTTAACACTGCCAAGCAAAGAATCTAAAACATTGAAATCAACTGATCCTGCACCTCTTTGCCATTGTTTCAACATTGTAATCAGTTGATCCTACACCTCCCTACCCTTATCAGTCTCTTTTTCCTTTGTGTCGTGTTGTGTCATCACCATTGCGCCACCAAGGCATTTATCCCGGAGACTTCTTGGCCTTCATCCTCAGTTTCTAGTAGGAATACTTACTCCTCCGCGTAGGATTCGAGTTAGTCCTCCACCGAGTCCGCACACTGACTCTTCTTCTGTTCCTTTGGGTTCTCCTTCTCATTCCGCCTTCGGTTCTCCCCCTGACACCTTCACCATGTCTAGTGCAAGACCTAATGCTGGTGGTAACCCCAGTCCTCAGGCTGGGAATACCACTAGTGGGACTGCAATGGACACTACCCTGGCTGCGCCCTTGCTCCCCTTCATGGTAGGCCTCAGCCTCCCTGATTTTTACCAGTTGATAAATGACCCTATACACCATGATGCTAGTTGGCCTACTATGTCAACAAAGCTCCCTTCTGACATCCCAAAGTTTGAAGGCATTGCTAGAGAAGATCCTTAAAATCATGTTCGATCTTTCCACATGTGGTGTTCGTCTAAATCCATTACTGATGACTCTGTCCGTCTTCGGTTGTTCCAACGAATGGTTACAGGTGAAGCTTCTAAGTGGTATTTTTATCAGGCCACTTCCTCTCATACCACCTTTGCAACTCTTGCCCAGGCTTTTTTGTCTTACTTCCAACTTCCCCTTTGTTATGACACTAGTATTGAACTTTTGACTTCTTTCCATCAATCATCTGCGACCTGCCTATCCGATCATGTCCAGGAATGGCGAAGAAGAAAGATCCTATGTAAATCCCCTACCTTCGAATACCATGTCTATATGGACTGGTTCCTTATATCTCTCTTGCCTCCTATTGGGAAATATGTCGCATTGCATTTTCCTCAAACCGAAGAAGCCGCCCTCCAAATGGCGTTAAAATATGACCTGATCTACGCTCAGTCGGGTTATGTTTATACCATTCTACCTAATCTTCCCAGACTCGGTGGTGGCAACACACCAGGGGCACCTCATGTCACCGATGGTATTGTTGGAGCTCTCTCTTATCCATACGCTCAACCTCCCATGGGCTATGGTTTTCCTGGGGGGGGGCAGCACCTCCTGCACTTTTCCCCCTCCCGGTAGCACGTATCCAGGATATGGTATGCCTCCTCTTTTGGCCCAACCTCCTGTTTACCACACTATTACCCAACCTCCTTATTATCCGTATCTGCAGCTTGGTGCTCCAACTCCTCCATCATTAGCACCTCTGCCTCCCTTGCCTTCTCAACCCCTGCAACAGCAGCCACCGCCCCCTCAGGAGTAGGTGGATGCACAGCAGGGATTTGTGGCTACCCAACCATCTGAAGGACAGGTGGCCACTCAACCTCTTCCATCTGGTACCTCTGATTACCAGGTTCTCATGATGAACTCTACCCAACCTCTAACCATAGACATCAATCTTCAGACTCGGTCCCATCAATACAACAAGCCTCCCACTACGTCTATCCCTGAGCCACCTCCTTTGGTCTCTACAGAGCCTATTTCGACACCTAATGGTCCCTTGCAGATCTGTCAGCCTAAGGCGGAGGTTCATACCAAGATCCCTAAAGGACCACTATGCTGAAATGCTACTTCTAGAAAAGCTACCCATTCGTATAGCATAGTAGATGATTTCGCGCAATCTCCTGCTGCCATTTCAACGCTGGAACTCCTCTAGTCGTGCCCTTCACAATGAAAATCTCTACTATATGCCATGGGCACTGTAGATCCTTCCGATGATCGATTGATTGTCTTTGATGTTGACCGTTCAGAACATCCTTCTCTCCCTGCTTCCGTCGCCTTCCAAATCCCAGTCAAGATCCGGAATGCCAACATTTCCCGGTGCATTATTGATGAGGGGCCATCCACCTGTGTGATGTCTGCTTCAGTTTGGAAGAAAATTGGATCACTTGAGTTAGCTCCTTCCATGATTACTCTCTAAGTGTGGGATGGCCACGTCTCCCAGCCCATTGGCTTATTCCGCAATTGTCCTATTACTCTTGTGGGCAAGACTGTTTGCGTTGACGTAGAAGTCATAGATGCCCACTTAGATTACAACATTATATTGGGTCGTAGATATACCTATGCGATGTTTGCTCCCATCTGCGGTTCACCGTAAGATGTTCTTCCCTCATAATGGAAAGATAGTCACCATTGAACAGTTGAAATATTACGAACCGAAGTCTCAAACCTCCTCTGAGTCCAGCATCTCTTTGGTGGCCAATAAGAAAAATGTCGATCCTTTGACCAGTGTCTCACCTGGAGTTTACAAATATTCCTCATTGCTTGGGACATTCCCTGGTCTTCCCCCTCCTATCTCTGATCCCAGCTCATCGAATTTTTTCATGACACAATCGTCTCAGGCTGCCCTCAAGCGGCCTGCCTTGGCTAGTCAGCAATCTCCTCGCCCCCCATAGCCTACTCCTAGCACTTCGATTCAGCCTTCTAGACCTCCTCCTCCTAGCCCTTCAGCTGGTATCCATGAGCCTCTTTATCATCCTGGAATTGTTCCACTAGGCCTTAACCATTTAGGAGTCGTCTCGCCTAGCCATTACCCCTCTGGTCAAATACCGTTCCTAGCTCCTCCCTCGGGAGTGTACATGGTACCTGTCATGGCCACCCTCTCTCTTGCTAACTTGACCCTTGGGATTCCCATCTAGTACCTTAATCCTCCAGCTTCTACCCCGCCTGTTCAACCCCAAATTTATCTTGCTTTGACCCCAGTTCAACCGGTCCCCACAACTTCTCCCGCTGCAACAGTGCCTCAGCCACCTCAACAGGAATCACCTCCTGCTGCGACCACTTCGGGTAAGAAGGGCAAAGCTCACAAGAAGGCATCAAAAGACAAGGTTTCCCTGACAAACCCTACCCCTCCTCGACCTCCAAAGCATACCATCCAGTGTGCCTTGTGTGATGTTGTCGGTCATGCCACCCATACTTGTCCGTAGCTGCCTCATCTCAAGCCCATGGTTAATGTCGCGTCCCCTAAGTCTACGGTACCAAAAACCTCTATCCCTTGCTCGACTGCAGCCAGGATCCCAAAGACTATTCAAACCAACCACCCCTATGCTTTGTGTGATCTCCATGGCCATTATACCTACCTCTGTCCCTGCCTTGAAGAGTACCGCTCCTCTTTGGAAGCGGTTCACCAATTTAAGGCCAAGCACAACGAGTCCACCACTCACTTATTTGCGCGTTTTTCTTCGGCAAAACCAGAGAACACGAATGCTCCCATTGACATTCCCCCTCCTGATGTTGAGATGACAGAGCCTTCGTCCACCATTTTCTACCTATCATCATCCATGAGACCCTCGGTGGAAGTCCCCTTGGAGACTTCCCATGATATTTCACCTGACCTCCCTTCAACGATCACCCTGGGCTCAACATTAGTAGATCCTTTATCTGCTTACTCTTCTATCACCACTTGTGATGATGCACATGTGAACCTCTCTTCTCATGATGATGAGTCAGGTCGCTTCACCGCATCAGGTGGTATTTCTTCCACCAGTCACCCCATCTTCTATTACGATGACGACATTATGGAAGTGGTCACCACCCCTGACTTTATCTATCCCCCCTTACATCGAACCCATGCATTCGAACCACATACACCTTGTGGCCATTACATTGACACCCAATGTTCGGGTAAGGGGGCACCCATATTTGAGAAACAAGGCGAAGAAACTATCCACAACTCTGCTAGTGTATCTGGTCGTGTCGACTCTAGTACCTGTTAGCCACTGATAAATTATGTTATACCAAAAGTGGATAAGTTTGTTCTTCAAAAAATCCAAGAGATAATCCCCTTTGAGAAACTATCATCCTTGAATTTTTTATGAAGATAACTAACTTCTAAGTTAATCTGCACTGTTGTTTCCCTTTTGTCCATAAAATCTGTTTTTTTCTTGAAGAAAGAGACTGTTGAAAAATCCCATGTTTCATCATTTTTCCCCTTCTTTCACTCATAATTGACCTCCATTTTTCATTCCCTTTCCCTCATAAAAATCCTCCATTTCCCTCATTTTAACCTTCAAAATTACTTCAAGACCCTTTTAAAACCATTTGGTCTCCTACTATTTGGTTTAAAAAGCCTTCATTCCCCTATCGGAACCCTCCAATTGGCTTAAAAACTCTGTTTTTAGCCTAAAAACACTCATATTTCATTATACAGAGTTTTTAGCCCCCGAGGGCTTAAATTCTATAACCCCGCTTCTCATGGGACCATAAGCCCTGCAACCGGGAGCTAAAAAGTCCTTAAACCACGTCAAAACCTTTGTTTTCCTTTGAATTCCATAAAAACCCGACTTTCCTTGGTTTTTTATAAATCTGTCAGTTTAATGTATCGACAAATATCAGCCATTGATCTAAACCGATCAAAGATTCATCCATAATCGCAAGTTTTTACTTTACCCTTTGTTTTTCTCCCCGCCGATACGATCCAGTGATTGGATCCTGACTGTCGATCTACTCTACCATACCCAGATTCGACGGTCCCCATCGCTCCGTTCCAAAACATGCATTTCCACCTTTGGCATTTATAACTTAATCCCCACAGTCAATTTAATTTTAATATCGATGGCTCTGATTCGATCGCATCGCAAAAATCCTTTGTGCCATTCCTCTCTCCTCTGCCGATTGCAAATCTTGCGATTTAATCTGGACCGTCGAATCCACAAGAACTGACAACCCAGATTTAATCGCCCTCCACCAAGCCCTCCGATATTAAAAACCCGCCGATTCATCCTAACCATTGATCTCTCCTAGATCCAACGGTCTGTGCTTAATCGCATCGGCGCGTCCCCTTTGTGCCTCCCTCTTTCCTTCGTCGATTTGCGATCATGTGATTGGATCTAGGCCGTTCATTCACCATGATCCAACAGTCCAGAATAATCCTGGTCTTCCTCTGTTATTTCATAGAACCCGACAGTATAATCCTTCGGTGAATCTTCGTCGTTGATCTCTGCAGATCAACGGTCCACATTGTCTCTAATCTCTGCCCGACCCCGTTTCATATTCCTTTCATTTACCCCGAGAAGTAATCTGGACCGTTCATCGTTCAAATCTGATGGTCCATATTCAACCCGATAGACCCAACTCCTTTGGGACCTTCCTCCCCCATCGATAAATCCTGACCGTTCATTCCTATGATCCAATAGTCTAGATCTAATCCACCTTTGACCATGACCCCCTTTTTTCCGCTCATGCATCTTGTCCTCCATCGCGTGCGAACCACACCATTCGATCTGTGCCCCTCCATCCGACGGGTGGCATTCTATTTCGCATTTTTCTGCGCCAGAGGTTTAATGCCAAAAAATTATGCGAAAAAAGTGGTTTTCCCCTGGACATGTGGCGGGCAGTGGAGTGTATCGCATCTTATTTGACAAATTTGGAAACTATCTCAAATCTGCGCAAAAAACATTCTGGTTTTCCGCCAAACTGCTTTTCCCCATTACATTGTTTTCATTTTATTTTGATCTTCGTCGTTCGTTCTTTTGATCCAACGGTTCGGATTAAAAATTTCTCGCTCCAACACATCGCTCCCCCATTTACTCCACAGAACTTCATCGGTTAACCTCCTTCGTTGATCTCTATTGGTTAATCCAATCTAACGGCCTAGGATCGTTTGGAAATCCCAAATATCCTTTGACCCCATTTCACCTCCACCAAAGATTTTTTTCCCTTTTTCACTATATTTTCCGTCGTTTCACTATGTCATTTCCCTTCCTCCTTATAAGATCTTGGATTGATCTCAATCGTTGATCGACATGCATCGATGATTCGAGCTTAATATTTCATTGACCCCTCCGACCACCTCTCCTTTTGACCTCAGTGAGAAATCCTCGTTGTTGGATGCTTTCATCCAACGGCTGCGATATAACCTCAGCCTCCAAAGCAGTCTAAACCCAACTATGCAGGATTTTGTAATTTTGTGTGTGTTTTTGCAGGTTTAAAGCGTTTTCCCAGTGTCTTAAAAGAAAATAAAAGGCCGGGGATGACGATCCCCCAGGCCTTTATTCATCAAGAAGATCATTCTGTAGGGTTCTACACCATGTTTCGTTCGTGCCTCATGAGCACTAATGCCATTTTACAACCCTCTGAATGCCTGCAAAAGCAACAAAAACACAGCAAAATCTACAAACAAAGAGTATCAGTATCCAGGGATAAAATCAAAGTAGAAATCAATGAATAAAGGCTTAAAAACAGTTTTTGAGGGTTAAGGCACACATTTAGCAAATCAAAAGCCTAATCCACAATTAAGAGACAACATGAAGACCGAAAGATAGAGATTAATCCAAATTAGGCCTAAAACACATATCAAAGACAGATTAAAGGAGTTTTAGGAAAACAGAGGAAAATATGCATCCAAGGACACCTCAGAGCCACATCAAAAAGGGGCTAATTGAATCCCCCAGCTACCACAGAGCCACCTGTAGCCTCAAAGCAATCAAAAGAAGGCCTACTTATTGCCCAATTCGAAGATATTTGCATAAAGACACCTGAACAGTTATTACCAAAGAAAGAAATGTATTTGGGGTAAAAAAATAAAATAATTAATCATATCCACGTTCTCCCCGCTCTTTATACCAGACATGGCTTCCTTCGTTGTGAGTTGCATTTAGTGTAGAATTTATTACATTTCCATCCTAAATGCTCCCACCTCCTCATTTCTTCTATAAATACTTCTGTGGAAGATGAGGAGTTGTTGGTTGATTTTGCACTAGTTGTAATACTGAAACTCTCTGAAATAATACATAGTATGTCCGAAGTTGAGGAAGAAATGGAAGTCTTGGAAGCTTGATGATGTTGTTGCATGCTTGTTGTTGAGAAGGCTCTATCATTGGATCCATGAGCTTGGCTGTTGGTGAAGTATTCTGAATTGTTAATGTTTTCTCATGTTTTCATTTTGTCCCATAAATGCTTACTACAGTAGGATGAAAGTTTTAGGCTAAGAAATGACTCCTAGAAGCACCTTAGACATGTTCATCCTTCACTGTTTAATGTTTTCTTCTGCTGAGGTATTTTAGAATCTTCAATCTCTCTCTTTAGTCCTCATGCTTGTTTATTTCTCTAATAGTTCAAATAGATGGTTTTAGCATGATTTATGGTTTTCCCTGCTTGTTTGTTGCCACTTGAAAGCTGTTATTGAAGTCTCCCTTTGAAGTACCATTGTTTTAAGTTAGCCAAGGAGGTCTGTTTTGATCATGCCCTTTGTTCTTGCTTGAATAGTTGTTTTGAAGGTCTTTATAGTTGTGATCATAGATGTTTTTAGGTGTTCCCTCTTCTATGACTGCAATTATTAGTGAATCTTTTATGTTTTCTAATTCATTTGAAATAAAATCTTTGAGGAAATAGGGTGCTCCCCGAATCTTAGATTTCATTTAAAAGTTGTTTTGAAGTCATTATTTTCTTAAAGTGTGGTTTGTAGAATTTATGGTTAGCCCTGTCTATCAAATACCTCTTTATTGTTCAAATTATGCTTTCAAATTCCCTTTGTTGAGAATTCAAACTCTCTTTCCAAATCATTGATGTCCATCTCATTCAAAAAACCAAAGGATCCTGTGGCCAAGTTAGATTTTCCCTTTGATATCCCATATCCATTGATAAGTTTGTCATAACCTCTTTTGACTCCATTGCCTAATCAATCTGATGTTTCTCCTTTCTACCTATCTTTCCTAGACCTTTCATGTGTTGTTATGTCCTTCAACCAATCAAACAAACAAACAAACACTTTCACTTAATAACTAATCTAAAACCATTACTCAAAGCAAACACGATAAACCTTTGCAAACAAATAAATTTGAGAGATCCCTCTCTGAGAATAGGAGGACTAGATCCTGGAACTCTAAAGATTGGTTTGATGTTGCCTTGTCTTTTTATTTTCCAAACTATCAAAACACAGGACCCCAACAGTACCATTATTCTTCCACATTTAGAAGAACCTCTAGAGTCCCATATCACTTCAGATCACCCTAGGGATGATACCCCTCATCATTCCTTCATATTACATAAACAACCCAGTCCCTTCAACATTTTTGTTAACCAACCTGCGAGTTTTCGGGGAGAACACCAGTTAATTATCTCCAAATCCTCTCTTTGGGATAGTGACACCATGTATGCCAATCTGGAAACTTAAAGTCCATTTGATTCATATATGCAGTACCAAAAGAGATTGGTAATCCTCCATTCCCTTTCTCAAACTACATAACCATAACGAAAACAAATGGTGCACCACATCATTAAAATGTGTTTAGATTCCCCTTTTTTCTAAATACATTTTGGCATGACCACAACATGCTTGGGGGCACCTATGCCCCTCAACCATAAAAATCCAGATCTCAGCCAAAAATAACACTGAAACCCCATTTCTCTGACAGGTTGCACTTTTCAAGTCATTTCCTAGGACAGGTTGCAGTTTTCTGCCCAGTACTTGCTACCCAGGTCATAGAACAGACCCCCAAAAGTGTGAGCTGGCTTGTTCATGAGCTCAGGTTACCTAAACTGAACTTTCATCCACTGAAATGAAAGAGTATGATTAGGCCTCTTACCTACAACTGATGGATCTCAATTCCAATGTTCAGTTTATCTGCTATGATTGCCGCAAGATTTAGGGCCTTCTCTTCCCACTACATTCACCACAACTCCACCTGAAAATGAGTGAATCTGGAGGGGAAATGCCTTATTAAAAGAAAACCCCTAATTTTTCTTTCACCTTCTACGGCCAAACCGTAGCCCAGTTTGATGAACCATCTATACCGTTGGAAAGCTCTCACTGAGCCCTCAAATGGGTATCTGTTAGTTTTTAGTGACTTGATACTCCACCAGGACACATTTTTTCCAAGAAGCGTCACTTCACCCCTCCTCAAAATCGAATTTCTTCACTTGCAACACTCGTACCAGGGGCACCTATTTTCTTCCATACTTGTCCACGCTCGTGTCAACTTTCGTCGTGAGTTACCATCTTGCTCATGTTTTTATGGTCCCCATTGGACCTTTTCTGTGTGGCAGCACCATCGAGTCACCCTTGTTTAGAGCATCTGAGTTGAGTCATCATTGCATTCATGGAGTCTATCCCGAGTCCCTTTGCATCCCGCTATAGTCCTCCATCCTTCAGTGCTTGGTCCCTCTCTCGTGTCGCACATTATGGCCTTCAGTCCCATTGTCCCCTATCCCTCATGATATTGTGTCAGTCGCCGCCAGGTCATTCGTGCACTACTCAGTACCCCCCATTCCATCATCATCATTAATGTTAGTCTGTCAGTCGCTCTACTATTTTCTCTCGTGCCTTAGTTGAGGATCCCTTATTGCCTCACCTATGGCAGACCTCCTTCTATCGACATTAGCTCATTCATTCCAGAAGACAGGTCTAGAGGGCGGTGTACCTTGGTTCTAGCTTCCACTCTTGTTTGGTGCCTCGAATCAGGCAAAGGGACTCCTTATTTCCCTTTGACTTGATTGTTTCTCAGCTCCAGCTCCTTTCATCATGAGTGAGATCCATATACTTGATGGTTCAGTGATGCAGCAATTGATATTGGTGATGCCCAGGTGTGTGTGAGATGTCTCAGCCCTCATGAGGGGGTGGCCCTACAGGTAGCCCCCCACATACCCAGATGACCTCTTCATCATAACCTTTGATGCAGCTCCATACATTTTATGATGTCGGCCTTAGCCGCTTGTAGCACCTTTTTGTTTGCATATATCAGTCAGATTTTCAGAGCCCTTTCCTGTTTTCAGGGGCATCTAGGTCGCGTTTATACCTCATGTACTCAGATATTATTGTACAAGTCCTAGCTATTATCCCAGGCACAATATGTATGTGGGATTCATTATTGTGTTGTTTATTTGGCTCATGTTTATGCTAGAATGTACTATATTGGCCAGTTCCGTGGTTTTCTGGACGCCTTATTGTTTGTACTTTGCCTCAACAGGCACAGGTATGCCTCCCCGCCACCTATAACATAGGTACTTACTCATCAAAGAGACTTGTCGCACCTGTAAGTCTCGCCTCCTCAAGGTCTAGTTCTTTCAGCACTTTGGTCTACCTTATACTTCTATTTCTTTGACTTCCCCTTCGATGTCTAGTGATTGAGTTCTTACAACATACTTCGGTCATACAATTAGCTCCTAATGCTCACACACTGGGGGGTAATCTGTTACACCATTTTTTGGTCATCTAACCTATTACCATTAGATGGACCCAAGTACACCATGTAAGACCAATTTTACCGCAAGTAAAATTGCTTTCACTATGAACATAACTTAGTAAACCACCTTTATTAAGTTGTTTATGGTCTAAACAGGAAACCCCATGAGGAAATATTAAATAAATATACATTTTTTGATTTTCCTCAAGGAATAATTAGTTAAACAGCAGTTTAATTGATATTCCTGGTTATATTTAACCCAAAACAAAGAAATTAATTAGATAAATCATTATTTATCTTATTATTTTCTAAGAATAATTATTTAAACCTTATTTAAATAACATTCTTTGTTAAATATGACTAAATCACCATTAAATAATTAAATCAATCATTATTTATTTGATTATTACTCAACCACATCCTTAAAATGATAAATAAATAATTTATTTATTTATTATTTACAAATAAATGGATTTGACCCAAGTCAAATTCATTTTCCCTCCAACAAATATAATAAATATTCCATAAAAGTTGGATCTTGATTTGGTTAATAATATTTTAATTATGCACCAATATCTAGACTAACTCAATATTTTGTTATAAATAGAAGGGTTTTCCCGTTCATTTACCACCTTTTGTTGCCTAAAGATCACTCTGGATCTATACTTTTGGTCTGACTATTGATCCACCATCATAGTCATATTTTTGCTACCATTTTTGTCTGGGTTTCTACACCATCAAGAGAGAGGAATTCTAGATCTTAAGTGCTGAGGACTTACAAGAACCCATCCCATTGAGGAGAACAAGGAACACCCTCTTGTGTTTTCCTCCCAGGTGCCATTAATACAAAATTCATTCGATATATTCTGTCTTGTCTATTGGATGCATGGAGTAAATTTTGTTTCTTTTACTATTTAATGTCTTCTAATGCATAGATCTAGATTTTTGCAGCATTTATCTTGATCACCTAACTACAGATCTAAGGATATTAGTAGCCATATTTGTTGTTAGGGTTGTTTTTTATGCGCAGCTAAAGTGGTCTTTTTTCGTATGCTTGGAATTAAGATTCATACTAACAACATGCAAACAATGTTCCAAAGAGGGGCATGATGAAGCCCATTGTTGGAAAATACATCCCAAACTAAGGCAAAAGAAACCAAATAACAAGGGGAAACAAAAGATGACTGCCACCACACAACAAGATCTTGGATCTGATTCAAGAGATGAGACCAAGATTGTAGCCATGGTTAACAAAGGAAAGGAATCCATAGGAAGTACTAGTTCCTAAAATAGTCACAACAACACTCCAAATGAAGACACAATGATAGAATTGTTCCATGTTAGAGTGATTTCAAATCATACAAATATTGATGCATTGTTTGATAGTGGGTCACAAGCAAACCTGATTTCAGGAGACTTGGTAAAAAATCTTAACCTTGAAACCGTACCACATCATAAACCATACCCTTTGGGTTGGGTAGTTAAGAATGCCAATTTACAGGTTACAAGGAAATGCATATTTCGATTTTCTATTACTGCAAACTTTGTTGATGAAGTCGTGTTAGATGTGGTTCCACTTGACATTTCTGGGATAATCTTGGGAAGTCCATATTTTTATGTCAGTAAAGCGGTGTTTTATCACAATGAGAACAAATATCATTTGCTTAAGGATGGGGTGGAGTATATTTTGAGATCTCCTTGCAAAAAACTGAATATTTCTTTGGTTAATGCAGGGCAAATAAAGGGGTTAGTTTATGAAAGTAAATTTTTTGTGTTTCTCATGATCAAGAAAAAGGATGATGTTGACTATGAATATTTTGAAGGATGTGATGAAAAATTAAAATTTTATTTGTTTGATGTGGTAATTCAGCATGGTGAAATGTTTCAAGAACCAAGTGGGTTACCTCCCAAGAGGGGAATTCAGCATGAGATTCAACTACAACAGGATGTTCCATTTCCAAACAATGGTATGTATCGCATGTCAATATGGAGAGTTTTGAAATCAAGAAGAAAATCCAAGAATTTTTTAACAAAGGTATCATACATCCATCTAATTTTCCATGTGGTTCACCAATTGTTTTGGTACCAAAGAAGGACAAGACTTGGCGCATGTGCATAGATATCCGTGCACTGAATAAAATCACGGTAAAGAATCACTACCCACTCCCATGCATTGATGATTTTCTAGATAATTTAAAGTGTGCAAGATATTTCACTGAGTTATAATTACGAAGTGGTTATCATCAAGTTATAATAGTTGAAGAGGACATTTGGAAACTGCATTTAAAACTAGACAAGGATTATTTGAGTGGCTAGTTATGCCATTCGGTCTAAAAAATACTCCAACTACTTTCATGAGAGTCATGAATGATGTACTAAGACCATTTCTAGATGAATTCGTCATTTTTTACTTAGATGACATACTTATATTCAGCAAATCAAGATATAAGCATGTCATGCATGTGAACAAGGTACTTGATGTCTTGAAAAAAGAGAAATTATTTTTAAAGTTGTCGAAGTGCGAGTTTGGCAAGACTTCTTTAGTGTATTTCGGACACATTGTTGGAGGAGGTGAGTTGAAGATAGACCCTTCCAAAGTAGAGGTCATTCTGAATTGGCCCAAGCCTAATACTGTTACAAAGGTAAGAAGCTTTCTTGGGAGGACACAATATTGGAGGAAATTCATTGCTAATTTTTCTTCCATTATAGCTCTATTACATGCATTGACAAGTGTCAAGAAAGTCTTCCATTGAGGAGATATGAGGCAAAAATCATTTGATGCTTTAAAGAAAAAGATAAGTTCAGCACCGATATTGACTCTTCTGGATCTTAGACAACCATTTGAGATCCAAATAGATGCAAGTGATTATGCTATGGGAGCAGTTCTCATGTAGCATGGTAAACCTGTTTCGTTTCATTCTGAAATTTATAATGGTGTTGTGACTAATTATCCCACCTATGATAAAGAGTTATATGCATTGGTACAAAGTGTAAAGAAATGGAAGCACTATTTGATGGGGAGAGAGACCATTATCCATACCAACCATCAACCTCTGTAGTACTTACAATCATAGTCAAAGTTGCACCAATCAAAACATTTTAGATGGATGGGATATCTACAACAATGTCATTTGGTTATCAAGTATAAAAAGGGAATCTACAATAAGGTAGCTGATATGCTCTCTAGGCCTATTGTAAATCCATCTATTATACTCAAGCACAATTCAGTTATGCATGAAAGTTACATTGAACAATAGGCATATGATAGTGATTTTCAAGATGTGTATGAAATATTGATTCAAGGAAACCAAAATGAAGAGTTAGATTATCATGTGCCTAACAGTTTTTTGTATCACTTTGGAAATTTATGTATACCACAAGAAGAAAGAAACAGTGTCATAAGGGGCCCGCACACATCATTGAGTGTTGGACATTTCGGTGTAGGCAAGACAATAGTGAATCTCCAAAGGTGTTGTTATTGGCCACACATGATTGATAGTGTATCTCATTTTATTAGAGGATGTTCTTTATCTGCAATAAGTAAGCCTAGTAATAGGAAACTTGGATTGCTCCAATTTTTGTTCCTTCACATCCTTGGGAGAGTATCTCAATGGATTTTATAGGTGGCCTTCCAATGTCAAGGAAAGGTCATGATTACTTGTATGTTGTGATAGATAGTTTCAACAAAATGTGTCTTTTGATGCCATGTGTTAGTATGAATCCTTCGTCGAAGTGTACGAAAAAGGACCACTTTAGCTACGCATAACTAATAGCCCTAACAACAATAGTGGCTGCCAAATATCTTCAGATCTGCAGTTAGTAATAAAAATGCTGCAACAACTAGATCTATAAATGGAAAGACATTAAGCAGTAGAATAAAGGGTTTGCTCCATGCATCCAACAGACAAGACAAGAACACGATTTTTTGAAAGAATTTTATATTACAGGGCACCTGGGAGGAAAACAAGAAGGTGTATCCAGCTCTCCTCAATGGGATGGGTTCTTTGTAGTCCTCAGCACTTCAGATCTAAGCTTTCTCTCTCTTGTAGGTGTAGAAAACCTAATGCAGAAAATAGAGCTCAATGGGAGCAAATGGTAGAAATGAGACCAAGTGTATAGATCCAGAGTGATCTAATAGGCAACAAAAGGTGAAGAATGATGGGGAAAACCCTCCTATTTATAACAAAATATTGGGTCATTCTAGATCTTTGTGCATGATTAAAATAATGTTAACCAAATCTAGATCCACCTTTTATGGAATATTTTATTATATTTGTTGGAGGGAAAAAGTATTTGACTTGGGTCAAATCCCTTTATTTGTCAAAAATAAATAAATAAATGATTTATTTATCTTTTTAAGGAAGTGGTTAAAAGATAATCAAATAAATAATGATTTATTTAATTATTTATGGGTGATTTGGTCATATTTAACAAGGAATATCATCTAAATAAGGTTTAAATGATTATTCCTAGAAAATAATAAGATAAATAAAGGTTTATCTAATTAATTTCTTGGGTTTTGGGTTAAACATGACTGGGAATAATAATTAAATTATGGTTTAATTAATTATTCCATGAGGAAAATCAAACAAATATGGGTTTGTTTAATATTTCCTTTTGGGGTTTCCCGTTTTAACATAGTGAAAGCAGTTTTACTTAGGGTAAAACTGGTCTTACATGGTGTACTTGGGTCCATCTAATGATAATAGGTTAGATGACCAAAAAATGGTGTAACATATTGCCCCCCAGCGTGCGAGTGTCAGGAGCAAATCGTATGACCGAAGTACGTTGTAAGAACACAATCACTAGACAACAAAAGGGGTGTCAGAGAGAGAAAGGTGAGGTAGATAGTGTGCTGAAGGACTAGACCCTGAGGAGACGAGACTCGCAGGTGCAACAAGTCTCTTTTTATGAGAGGGTACCGGTGCTGAAGGCGGCGGGGGAGGCATACCTATGCCCGCCGTGACAAAGTACAAAAGAATAGTGTGTCCAGTAAACAAGGGACCGAACCATAGAGTACAGCTGGCATAATCAAGGGCCAGATAAAAATACAATGAAGAGTCTCACATACATGTTGTGCCTGGGATAACAGCCAGGACTAGTACAATAATATCTCAGTACATGAGATAAATACAACCCAAATGCCCCCTGTAAATGGGGAAGGGCTCACAAAATCCGACTGATACATGCAAATCATAGAGGTGCTGCAAGTGGCTAAGGCCAACATCATCAAAATCTGGAGCGGCATCAAAGGCTGCAATGAAGAGGTCATCCGGGCATGTGGGGGGCTACCTGCAGGGCCACCCCCTCAGGAGGGTTGAGACAGCTCACACACGCCCGGGAATCATCAAGAGCTGCTGCTGGGTCACTGGACCGTCAAGTATACGAATCTCGATCATGCTGAAAGGAGCTGGAGAAGCAATCAAGTCAAAGGGAAGTGAGAGATCCCCCTGCCTGATCCGAGGCACCGAACAAAAGTGGAAGCCGGAACCAAGGTACACCGCCCTCTAGACCTGGCTTCTGGAATAAATGTGTTGATGTCGACAGAAGAAGGTCCGCCATAAGTGAGGCAATGATAGATCCTCAACTAAGGCACGAGAGATAACAGGAGAGCGACGGACAGACTGACACTACTGACGATAGTGGAAATGGGAAGGACTGAGTAGCGAATGGACGACTTCCCTTGTTAGAGCATAAAGAGCATGGATGACATGGCAGCGACTGACACAAGATCATAAGGGATAGGGGACAGTGGGACTGAAGGTCATAATATGCGACACAAGAGAGAGACCAAGCAATGAAGGATGGAAGGCTATAGTGGGGTGCAAAGGGACGTGGTATAGACTCCATGGATGCAATGATGACTCAACTTGGATGCTCTAAACAAGGGCGACTCGATGGTGGTGCCACACAGTAAAGGCCCCAATGGGGGACCATGGAAGCATGAGTACAAGGTGGGAACTCATGACGAAAATCGACACGAACATGGACAAGTAAGGGGGCAATATGGTGCCCCAAGTACAAGTGTCCTAAGTGAGGAAATTTGATTTTAAGGAGCGGTGAAGTGACCCTTCTTGGACAAAATGTGTCCGGGTGAAGTATCAAATCACCGAAAACTAACAGAAACCCATTTGAGAGCTCGGTGAGAGCTTTCCAGCGGTGCTGACGGTTCATCGAACAGAGCTATGGTGTGGTCGCAGCAGTCGAAAGAAGAAACAGTGGTTCTCTTTTAATAAGGCAGTTTTCCCTCCAAAATCATTCATTTGCTATTGTAGTTGTGGTGAATGTGGAGAGGAGAGAAGGCCCTAAATCTTGCGGCGAACGTAGCGGACAAACCGACCGTTGGAATCGAGATCCGTCAGTTGGAGGTAGGAGGCCTAACCTTTCTCTTGCATTTTGATGGATTACTTTTTCAGTTTAGGGCCTAAAATACCAGAAACAACCCCTCCTTCATCTCTACGGCCGGGTCGCACTTTTTGGGGCAAAAAGTGCAACCTAGGACGCAGGTTTAAGGGCAAAAAGTGCGACCTGGTCCAGAAAATGGCAGAAAAATGCGACCTGGGAGATGAGGGGGTTTTGGTGCTGTTTTATGGATGGAAGTTGGGTTTTGGTGTTTGGTTATGGTTTTCCCGATCTGAACGCTGACAAAAATGATGTGGTTGTGTAGGTATGGCAGAGTTACGGGTCAACTAGAGAGAGAGAGATCTGGGGACACTTCGGACAGAGATCCAGGCGGATCAGGGCGTCCGTCGTGTATTGGCCAGATTTGGGGTTCTCAAGTTTGTGGAGAACCCATTGATGAGAGCAGGGGAACCGTTACTGGCCCGGATTATCAGTTATTGGGATCCAGATCAGGAGATCTTTGTGGTACAGGGGCATAGGATCGAACTGACGGTCCAGGACGTGTACTTTCTGACTGGTCTCCCGCCACTGGGGATGGTGGGAAACACACAGCCAGTGTTGCCGCGGGGGCGACATATCATGGAGTTCGTGGAACGCCATTGTCGACCGGGTCTCCAAGTCAAGGGGACTCGAATACCGATCGGGGATCTAGAGAGGCTAGAAACCCATGCAGTGGCCGCAGCTGTGCTGTGAATCCTGGGCAGCCAGGCATTCCATCACATCACTGGGGGGCAGATGATGTTAGTGGAAAGTGTATTGGGTGGGACCTACTATGGGTGGGCCCAAATGCTGTTGGTGTCGCTAAATCGACAGTTGTCACTATGCAAGCGGCAGGTGAACCATGACTGCTCATATGGGACTTTTTTGTGCGCCTTCTTCTTTGAGAAGATCCCAACCTTGAGGCCTCATGTACAGCTTCCAGATGGGGGCTCGAGAGAGCCCAGGATACGTCGTTGGGGACGGCTACTGTGCAGAGGAGGAGGAGGGGCGGTCGGGCGAGTATTTCGACCGGAGTTTTTTGCCCATTGGGATCAGATGCCTTTGTACATAGATGACTATCCCTATAGTGGGATGAGCTATTGTGGAGATCCGGACCTGCCACTTCCACCTGGTCGAGTCTGGGGGCCCGATGGTAAGTGACAGATTGCTATTCTTGTATGGGCATGTTAAAGTAGTTTGAATAGTAATGTAAGGTACTGATTCATGTACTTTTGGTATGCAGATATAGCACCGGTGAAACCGGCCGGATATATGGGACGACCGGCAGCAGCTGGAGCTACAGGATCGAGAGCAGCGCAGAATGAGGATGCAGCTTCCCTGCTGGAGGATATCCGATGTAGATGCAAACGGCTGTTGACCGGAGGATCAGAGCGCGGGTGGCAGGACTTGGATGACCAGTTCATAGAGCCGTGTGTTGGTGTACCCTCGGAGTGGCGAGGTGTCATGCAGCGCATGGCGATAGCCGGTCAGGCGATGCGCGATCTACAGGCTGCAGGGGCAGAGCCATTGGCTCAGGATCCTCCAGATAGTGATTAGGGGTGGGGCATGTGGTGCCCCCTATGATGTATGTAGGGGCAGATGGTGCCCCCTATGATGTATGTAGGGGCAGATGGTGCCCCCAGTTTTTGGGTTTGTGTAACATGCTATGGGCATGTCATATGTATCAGAGTAGATGGACTCTAAACACATGTTTTGCGACACATATTATGGATATGCATCGTTATAGTTTTTTATGAATGTTATTGTCTTGAATGAAATGCATGTGATAAATGCCAGTCTAGAACTTTGTTTGCAATACTATCTACATAGTGATTCTGGTCTCGAGGTACATGGTTGAAAGTTATGGTTTCAAACGCACGTATTAAGACTTTTACTCGTAAATAGCGTCTAAACAGCACAGGGTTATGCACACGATAAACACCATTTAGTTGCATGACAAGAAGCAGGGAATCTAAACGAACGTGCAGATGGAGGATGCGATGAAAGAGGGCATCGGCTAACAGACCACGCACAGCATCATATTCGGCCTGATTGTTGGTGGCAGAACCAATGCATACCCCGTTAGAAAGAACAAGGGCATGTAAGGGGGTGAATATGGCCCAACCTGCCGAGGCTATATTCCGGGAGTAGCGACTTGCACCATCGGCGTAGCCGATAAAGGGTGTGGACGGGGAGTCCTGCAGAATGGTGTGACAAGACAATAAATGAGGGGATGTAAGGAAATGACGGCAGCGTGAGTGTATAGAAGTCATCGGGCGACAATCGCAGGAGGGAGTGTAAGGGCCAGGATGACCAAGACTCAGACAAGGTGGTGTATGAGGACTATCGGAAATATGGTGAGGACTCGGGCTGCGGAGGTCAACAGAGACACAAGTGGAGGGATCTCGGGTATGAGGAGGAACAGGGTGATCAAGGGACACAACAGGGGAGGATGCAGACGGGCTGGGCTCCGAGTGTCTCGCAGAGGAAGATAGGTAAAGGATGGTTACAGTAGACTCTGTCATCTGAACATCAGGGGGAGGAATGACGATGGGAGCAGGGGGATCCTCGGGTTGGCCTGAAGCATACTGCGCGAGGATGGGAGAGGCGGATTGATTCTGCTCAACCTCGTACTCTCGAATGACCTCTAAAGAGGCACAGTAATGCGTCGGGTGAGGACAGTGGTGGGAGTAATGGCCATGGACACCGCACAATGCGCAGGGTTTGTTGGTGCGGAGAGTCTTGGGGTTCTTGGTTACGGATGAAGAGGAGGCTTCAGGGACCGTAGATTCGGGGAACGTGACTTTAACCATGGGTTGGATACGGGGCAACTCGGGACAAGCATGGGTGGCATGACCGGCGCTATCGCACAAGGCACAGGGCTTGGCGGGAGGGGGAGGGGCCTGGTCAGTTGTGGTGGTCTTATCTTTGGGTGCCCCTTTGCGGGCTTTGCGTTTCTTCTCGGGAGCCGTCACGACAGGAGAGGGATCCTGTGGAGGTGCTGGAGGCACAGTGGCAACGAAAGAAGCGAGGGGGACCGGTTCGACCGGTGTCAAAGCCATGTAGGGTTTGGGGTGACCAGGAGGGGTGGCGGCTGGGGGATCAAGGTACCAGACCGGAATGCCCAAGGTCAGGTTAGGGAGAGAGAGGGTGGCCATGACGGGGACAGAATATACTCCGGGAGGGGGAGCCAGGAAAGGGATCTGACCAGCAGGGTAATGACCAGGAGGGACGGCTCCGAGATGGTTAAGGCCAGGGGGAACCGAGCCAGGAGGGTAAAGGGGTTCAGGGATACCAGCTGTAGGAGGAGGGCCAGAGGGAGGAGGTCCGGCGGGCGGAGAGGTATGGCTAGGAGCGGGTTGCGGAGGGCGAAGGAGCGGTTGCGGACTAGCCGAAGCAGGCCGTTTAAGGGCAGCCTGAGACGATTGCACCATGCAAACATTGGAGAAGCTAGAATCAGTGATAGGAGGAGGGGGAAGACAAGGAAAGGTTCCAAGCAGGGAGGAGTCCTTGTAAACGCCGGGGGAGACACTAGTCAAGGAATCGACGGTTTGCTTGTTGGCTACAGAAGAGATGGTGGTCTCAGGTGAGGTCTGAGAGGGAGGCTCATGATATGTCAACTGGTCAATGGTGACTATCTTTCCATTATGGGGGAAATACATTTTGCGAAAGACCGCGGATGGGACAGCAGACATAGCATAGGTGTAGCTTCGCCCCAAGAGAATGTTGTAGTCTAGTGGGGCGTCAATGACTTCGACGTCAACGCAAACAGTCTTACCGGCGAGGGTGATAGGGCAATTACGAAACAAGCCAATGGGCTGGGAGGCATGACCGTCCCACGCGCGAAGGGTGATCGTGGAAGGGGCCAGCTCAGGGGATCCGAGTTGCTTCCAAACCGAAGCGGACATCACGCAGGTGGATGCCCCCTCGCCAATTATACACCGGGAAACGATGGCGTTCCGTATTTTGACTGATATTTGGAAGGCGACGGAAGGAGGAAGGGGGGAGTGGTCTGATTGAGTGGCGTTGAAAAAAATCATTTGGTCGTCAGCAGGATCTACAGCGCCCACGGTAGATAGGAGAGCCTTCTTTTGGGAAGGGCACGACTGGAGGAGTTCCAGTGTGGAAATGGCAGCAGGGGATTGCGCCAAATCCTCTACTATGCTATACGACTGAGCGGCTCGACCGGAAGCAGCATTTCGGCGTAATGGGCCCTTTGGAATCTTTGGATGAACCTCAAATTTGGGTTGAGGGATGTGTAAGGGGCCACTGGATGTCGAAAGAGGCTCTGTAGAACCTGAAGAGGGAGGCTCGGGAGCAGACTGAGCAGGAGGCTTGGGGTACTGGCGAGACCGAGTTTGAAGGTGAAGGTCGACGGATGGGGAAGGATTGGAGTGCATCATAAGGATCTGGTAATCAGAGGAACCAGAAATGGAAGGGGGGGTGGCTACCTGGCTGTCGGGCGGTTGGGTGGCCACGAATCCCTGTTGAGGGAAAGGATCAGTGAACACAGCTGGCTGGGTAGTGGCCACATTAGGAGGAGCATGAGGGGAAGCGTGTTGTCCGCGCAATGTGGCTTGAGACTCCCACATCTGCCGCATCTGGGGTAAGAGGGGAAAATCGTGGGTGTAATGACCATAAACACCGCAACACGAACAGGGCTTGTTTGTGCGAAGCAGCCTGTCCGGCTTGGGCTGAATGCCCGGTTGCTGGTTTCCAGTGTTAGGGTCCACACCAGAATTGGGTCCTCGGGTACCCGGGGCAAATTGGTTTTGGTTGCCTCTCCGCCTTCTTTGGGAAGAAGGGGGATTAGTCGTGCCCTGCTGTGCAAATACTTGCCCTGGAGGGGGCTGTAGGTGCTGGTGCTGGGGTTGAGGAGGCAAGGGAGGAGGAAGCGCATATGCTAGAGGAGCTGGCGCACCAGGCTGTGGATAAGGGTAATGGTTGGGTTGGGCAACATTGGGGTAAGCAGGAGGTTGGGCAAAAGGGGGAGGTATGCCGTATCCCGGATACATGCTACCGGGAGGGGGAAGAGTGCTGGAGGAGCTGGCCCCTCCCTGAGGGGGACCATAGCCCATAGGAGGTTGAGCGTATGGATGGGAAAGGGCTCCAACGATACCGTCGGCGGAATGAGATGCCCCCGGGGCGTTAGCGCCACCGGGCCTGGGGATGTCAGGAAGAACGATATAAACATAACCAGATTGAGCGTAGATCAGGTCATATTTCAAGGCTATTTGGAGGGCGGCTTCTTCAGTTTGAGGAAAATGAGAGGTGACATCTTTGCCGATGGGAGCGAGAAGGGTGCGCAGGAACCAGTCCATGTAAACCCGATATTCGAAGGGAGGGGCTCGACATAAGCTCCGTCTTCGTCGCCATTCCTGAACATGGGCGGAAAGGCGTGTTGAAGAGGCTTGCTTAAAGGAAGTCAAGAGCTCCGTGCCAGTATCGTATCAGAGAGGGAGCTGGAAGTACGACAGAAAGGCTTGGGCAAGAGTCTCAAAGGTGGTATGGGTAGAGGTGGCTTGTTCAACATACCATTTAGAAGCTTCACCGGTAAGCGTGCGTTGGAACAAACGAAGATGGATGGAGTCATCGGTAATGGAATTGGAGGAACACCACATATGGAAAGATCGGACATGATTGGTTGGATCTTCTCCATTAAGGCCCTCAAACTTAGGGATGTCCGAGGGGAGCTTGGTTGGCATAGCGGGCCAGTTAGCATTGTGGTGAATGGGGTCATTGATCAACTGATGGAAATCGGGGAGGCTGAGGCCTGGAATGTACGGCAGCACAGGGGTGGCTGGGGTAGTTCCTGTGGTGGTTCCGCTAGTAGTAGGACCGGCATTGGGGCCGGGAGAACCGCTAGCGTTAGGCCCTGGACCGTACATGGCGGAAGGTGACAAAGGGAGAACTGTGGAGGAGAAGGAGGACCCGATGAAGTTGTGAGGAGTTTCGAAAAAGTGACCGTTGATCGACCTGCTCGACGACGGCGGGGCGGAGCAGGTCGATCAACCGGAAACGGAGGGTGAAGGCCAAGAAGTCTCTGGGAAAGGCGCCTTGGGGGCGCAATGATGACAGGAAGAAGGAAACCGACAAAGGTAGAAAGGGACAGAATCAAGAAAGGTCGAGGGCAGAAAAGGTGCAGTGACAATTGATTTTAGAGTCTTTGCCAGGCGGTGTCAACCAGGCGCTTCTTCACTTAGGGTCAGTGTGTGGCGTGCGTTAATTTTAATTTTTAAACCCTTTTCGTTTTGAGAGCAAGAAAAAGTGTGTTGCGTAACTGAAAAGAAATCTGTGTAAAACAATATAGATTGCTGAAAAGACAGAACATTTAACAGCTAACTATGCATCAATCGAACCTAAAGAGGTGGGTCTCTCAAAACTACTCTAAGAGAGGGAAAAAATCTAGTCAAAACACACATAAAAAGAGCTCAACAGATCTAGGGTCGAAAGGGACAGGGATCTGGAGGATAACCTGCAGGAAAGAGGTGCAGATCACAGCCAAGAGACAGAGGCAAGGTGGCTGGAAAAAGGAAGGAAATCAGCAAAAACCGGAGGGGGCAAGGCGGAGGCCTTCAAAGGAGGTCCCAACAAAACGACAAGAGGTGATTTTAAAGGCAAAGAGGCTGATTTCAATGGATCTGAAAGGGAGGTAACAGATCTGGAAAAGAGGGGGCTGAAGCTCTGAAAACCGACGGCTGAAACAGCTAAGACTCTTCCACAAAACGTGGAGGGTACTAAAGCCCAAGGGGCTGGGTTCCCACTTAGATGAGTAAAAACAGATCAGATCTTGGTCAAGGCGGGCTGAAACAGAGGTTGGAAGACCCTGACAGAAGCTGCAGCAGAACCCAGAAAAATTGCAGAAAAATTGCTGGAAAAAAGGCAGGTCGCAGTTTCTGACCTGATCTGAGTGCAGGTCGCAGGAAACAGGCTGAAAAGTGCGACCTGGAGGGCCAGGTCGCAGGTTTAGGGCCAAAAAGTGCGACCCCCCGTTCCGGTTGTCTCGGCGGCAGATTTTCAGAAAAGTTGTCGTCTCAGGTGCGGCTGGTGTCGCTTACCTGCGCAATAGGGCCAGAAACACACGGAAGTTAGAAATTTGGAGTTTTTAGGGTTTTATGTGAGAAAAATGACATAAAAAGAGGAAAACTAAGCAGCTGAAAAGAAGCCCTAGGGTCTGAAGTAGCTGGATATGCAGGAAAAGGAAAAACGACAGCGGTCGTAATTTAAAACCCGTGTGGAGTCGCCATTTGTTAGTATGAATCCTTCGTCGAAGTGTACGAAAAATGACCACTTTAGCTACGCATAACTAATAGCCCTAACAACAATAGTGGCTGCCAAATATCTTCAGATCTGCGGTTAGTAATAAAAATGCTGCAACAACCAGATCTATAAATGGAAAGACATTAAGTAGTAAAATAAAGGGTTTGCTCCATGCATCCAACAGACAAGACAAGAACACGATTTTTTGAAAGAATTTTATATTACAGGGCACCTGGGAGGAAAACAAGAAGGTGTATCCAGCTCTCCTCAATGGGATGGGTTCTTTGTAGTCCTCAGCACTTCAGATCTAAGCTTTCTCTCTCTTATAGGTGTAGAAAACCCAATGCAGAAAATAGAGCTCAATGGGAGCAAATGGTGAAAAAATGAGACCAAGTGTATAGATCTAGAGTGATCTAATAGGCAAAAAAAGGTGAGGAATGATGGGGAAGAACCCTCCTATTTATAACAAAATATTGGGTCATTCTAGATCTTGGTGCATGATTAAAATAATGTTAACCAAGTCTAGATCCACCTTTATGGAATATTTTATTATATTTGTTGGAGGGAAGGGGTGTTTGACTTGGGTCAAATCCCTTGATTAGTGAAAAATAAACAAATAAATGATTTATTTATCTTTTTAAGGAAGTGGTTGGAAGATAATCAAATAAATAATGATTTATTTAATTATTTGTGGGTGATTTGGTCATATTTAACAAGGAATATTATCTAAACAAGATTTAAATAATTATCCCTAGAAATTAATAAGATAAATAAAGGTTTATCTAATTAATTTCTTTGGTTTTGGGTTAAACATAACTGGGAATAATAATTAAACTATGGTTTAATTAATTATTCCATGAGGAAAATCAAACAAACATGGGTTTGTTTAATATTTCCTTTTGGGGTTTCCTGTTTTAACATAGTGAAAGTGGTTTTACTTAGGGTAAAACTGGTCTTACATGGTGTACTTGGGTCCATCTAATGGTAATAAGTTAGATGACCATAAAATGGTGTAACACCATGTAAGAAAACAATTACAGTTGAACAAAGCACTTATCTTTTCTTTCAAAATGTATGGGTTCATTTTGGTCTTCCTAATTCTACTGTAAGTGATAGAGATTCTCGATTTGTTGGGAAATTTTGGTCAAAATTATGGGACATGATGGACACCAAGTTGAATAAAAGTACATCATTTCATCCGCAAACATATGGTCATACCGAGGTTGTAAGCAAGAGATTCATTCATCTTCTTAGAGGCTATTGCAGCAAACATCCCAAGTTGTGGGATGAACAATTGCATTACATTCAACATGCATACAACAGGGCAAAGCATTCTTCCACAAAAACATCGCCATTTGAGGCATGTCTTGGGTACTTGCCAAGATCGCCTTTGGACTTCATATTTGAGAAATATTTTGCTATAGATGTTTATAGTGACATAGATAAGGCAAGGAATTTCATTGAGAAAGTTTAGTTAGTACATCACACAGTGCAAGAACAAATTGAAAAGACTCAAAGCAGCTACAAGGCAAGGCATGATAAACACCATGTTGATCACAAATTCCAGGTTGGAGATGAAGTTTGGTTATATATCAGGAAAGAAATATCAAAATGGGAAGCTAAAAATCTCAAGCCAATCCATTATGGTCCATTTAAAATTATGGAAAATATTGGTACTAATGAATTTAAGCTAGATTTTCCTTTTTATATGCAAATATATTTTATCGTTAATGTTGATAATTTGAGATTGTTTGAGCCTTATTTGATTGATGATCAAGGAGAGAATGTTCAGCTACCATCAATAAACGATTTCTCGCCATAATATCATGATGAAATTCAGCAAGATCTCATACTTGACAGAAGAATCAGAACTTCAAGGAGAGGGAACGTCGAATACCTTAGAGTGGGACTCAAGGGAAAAAACCTTCAAAGGTGAAATGGATGGAGAGTGAAAGGGTGAGGGAGATGTACCCTCACCTGCTGAACAATTGATAGTATATTTTGGGGTCCAAAAGGCTTCTAGTGGGGAGGAATGATCAGAGGCTAAATATTTAGCTAAATAATGAAATTTCTCATAAATGCTCCAAACTAGAACGACCGGATAGAGCTTGTCACTAGGATTCCAATGCAACTCATTTCATTAAAATTTGAGTTCGTATGAGTAAGTTATGGTATGTTGTTAATTTCCTCAAACATGTAAAAAATGTGCAGAACAATGATAGACTGATGACTTGGCAGTCTAGTCAGCACCTCAAGAATCTTTAGGGAATATTCTCTAGATTTCAGCCAGTGACACTGTAACAAGTGTCACAATATTATTCGCCAATGTTGCTTGGGGAAATTGAAATTGTCCTCCTAATTATAAGGTTACAATTTCTTCTACGGTGGATTATTATGTTTTTATGGTGAATTTTAGGCTAATGGAGAAGGGCCGCATGGCGCAGCCGGAGGATGCCACATGCCCTCCCCATGGAAAGGTTGGATGACATTGTTATATATGAAGGTCGAATGCAAATATCAATGGTGTAATTATTTTATATAACAAGGTTGAATCAAAGGTTTGAACCATATACCTTGGGCGCAATGTATTACATATATATTCGCATATCAATTTTAAACCAAAGTCTAAGACCTATCGTTATGTTCAGCAAATTTTATGACCAAAGGGTCGGAGGTCAGGGTCGACCCCGCGACCTCCCCTGAAATAACGCCAATGCCAGCCATTGCACCATACCACAAATTCTTACCCCATAAGGACTCTGCCACAATTTGAATTAACATGGAGTGGGAGTTGGGGGTCTGGAGGGGGCCAGCCCCCTCCCACATGTGTCCAAAGCGCTCAAGACCGAGGGCCAATACCCTTCCGACTGTAGTTTTAAAATGAAATTAAATCATGTTATTAACACCTCAATCTATGGTTAATCCACGTAATCCGCAATCAACGGTAGAACATGGTTAGCGCTAAACTCACCCTTAACCCCACTTTAATACGTGATTAACTCAACTTAACAATGCATTTATCTTAGTGAAGTTTTTGGCAGACCCGTAAAATACGGGGAATCTCCATTTTTAGTGGAGTTAACTGGCAGACTTCCAATTTTAGTGGAGGAAAACTAGGAAAATTTGGTTTTGCCATAACTGAGGCAATTTTCGACCAATTTTTTATCAATAAGAGTCATTTTTGGTATATTTTGATGTATTGGAGCCATTGGAGCAAGTTGCAGAGGAAAAAGGAGATTGTAAACAATAATTTTGCACAATTGAAGCTAATACAAAGGCCCAAGCTACGAAGCTAGACCAAGGAGATGTAGCCTAGGAGGGGTGAACTACATAAAAAACTTGTGTATTTGACTCAGTTTTTTGTGCTTGCTATGTTTTTATATGTTTTTGTTCAGCATTGAGTTTCCATCCTTTTATGTTCATGAAATACACTTAATCTCATCAAGTTTATTGAATTTTCAATCATAAGAACATGTATAAAGCATTGTATAAGAAGCAAACCAAAGCACTTTCATGTTAATTCTGAAACTAATATTAGCACAACATTAAGTAACAATCAATTTCAAATCAAACTCTGAGCTTTACCTTGTATCCCACCATTACCAGTCAAGTGATTCCTAGGCTCAATCGAGGTGGTCAAAACTAAGCTTTACCGTGTATCCCATCCTGAGATTCCTAGGCCTTGTGAATAATCCTGAGACCACCCCACTTAGCCTTGAGTCCATATGACAATCCAACTCAACCAAATACAAGATAACCCACCACACCATGGTTATCTGGAAATGGCAAGGAAAGGCTAAAGAACACTATCACACCTAGAAAAACCCATGCCAATGACAACAAAAGAACCAATAACACACATGCATGTACCATGCATGCCAAATATAGCAAGGAAATCACCCATGCAAATCGATACCTGCAAGTAATCCTGCAGTAGCTTCATGATCCTTCTCTTCCTTGCTTGATCTTTTCTTCCCTTCACCTTCATTTTCCTTCCTTTAATTTTCTTGATCCAATGCTAGAATGCTCTAAGTGTCCAAGAGTTTGAGAGAGAGAGAGAGAGCTCCAAAACTGAACTAACAAAATGGTACCATATGATCCTCAAAAACCTTTTTATTAACGAGGCCTCTATTTTCTTCATTTTCCACTATTTTCCTTCATTTTCCTCCTCACATGCAACCTATGACCCTTCACCTTCCTTTTCTCCTAATTTCCATTATTTTCAAATATTTATGCCAATTAATGCCACTTTTTCCTTTCCAAAGCCAAGTTTCCATTACCTTCACTAATTTCCTTAGCCATAATAAACTAAATAAACAACCACACTAGGATGTTTTTCCCAACATTTATCTTGGAATAAGTGTTCCATTACCTTGTTTGTTATTTTTATTTTATTAACTTTATTACATGGATTTTGATCATGGGTGTTACCTAGTGTATCTCTCTTTTTACCACATTTCCTTCATACTAGGTTGTAATATCAACAATGAATTTAGAGAGCAGAGTGAGAGTAAAATTATTGATGTTTTATATTGATTTTAATTAAACTAACCAAATATTTATGTCCATTTTTTAAAAACTATAATGAACATTGCTTTTTAATTTAGATAATAATTTTAATTTTACTTTAAAAGTGATATGTGTCAACTTGAGGTTGAGCATAGAATGAATTACACACCTCCCTCATACTGGGCTACTGAATGCAGTAACACCCACCCAACCCCTTAGACCTTCCTAGTTGAGTGAGAGGTGTTACTTAGTCCTAACCTGGCCTCCATGGTCTTGTCATGGAAATGGGGCCACAAAATTCCTCAAATTTAAACTTCCTTAAAACTTAGAATAAAAACCACTATCACATATAGCTCATTGAGGTATTTTCGGTGATATAAATCTATCATGATCCGAGCTACGGATCAAAAGTTATGGCCATTTGAACTTAGCCCTTTTTAATTCATGCCACATCATCTTTTGCTACCATGTGGTGCTCATGGAGTGGCCCAATTGGATTTCCCATCATATTTCAAGTACTGTATGACAGACCATGTCCTATTGGGCCCTGCTACATCACTGTGCTCTTCCAGTCATATACCATTGTGGCACAAACCATGTCATATAATGTTTGGGTCCACTAGATAGGTCCCTTCATGTTTTTATGCTCCTTTTTTTGTTATAATGAAGCTCAGTCTCAACATTACTTCCCACCCCACGACGTTGTGCACATTAAAAATGTCCCAGGGTAAGATATAAATCCATGCTTTCAATTGATGGGAGGATTTCCCATCTCGACCCCTTATCCCTTCATGTAACTCCTCTATCCATCATGATCATATACTTTTACCAAGGCCCTGAGGTGAGACATAAATCCATCCTCATCAATTGATGGGAGTATTTCCCAACTTGAACCACTTTCAATATTTCTCATCCAATACAACCTCTTTTTCTATAGTGAAGCACCAAGACTTGATACCCTGAGGCCCCAAGGCATAAAATTCACCATCAAATGTAGTAATAAATTCCCATCTCGTGTTGAGTTTCAACAAGATGATTATCCAAGTGAAAATTAAGCACCTACACTAGGTGGGGCCTACATGTTATTTTTAGGTGCCCGCATGTTATTTTTAGGTGTATGTCTATTTTAGAATGGTGAGCATATTCTATTTATAGTGGGAGTCTATTTATATATGGTTGAGGAAATTATATTTATAGATGAGATTCTATTTTTAGATGCATGGGCGAAGTCTACTTATAGATTGCATGTCTAAAAATAGATCGAATGTCAATTGTTATTAGCCCTCAATAATAATTAGACAATAAATAATAATCTATTCTCTTGAAGAACTTGATTTCAGTTAACTGATGTGGAAAACCATTTGACTAAAGGAATTACGAGTTCTAAGGTTGGTTGGTGGGACATGCAGAGTGGACTTCATTGTAACTGAATGACACAAAATTGTAACAGAGTTGGATGTGTAGTTATGTGAGTTGTTATTTAATTTAACTCAGTTAAGTGAGTTAAACTCAGTTGTGCTAGTTGTAACTAGTTTTAACTAAATATACACTAGTGAGAAATCAGTGAATTAATTATTTAATTAATTCACAAGCAGTGGTCTCATATGCAACTAAAGAAATACTATTGTTAACTACATGCATGTCAGATCCAGTGGAGACCCAATTGAGAGATAGGTGAAAGGGTCTGTTTGACTATTAGTTGTGACTATAGTGGTGCATTCAATGCAAATACACACACATTGGAGATTCCAATGAGGATTGCGCAGTCAAGGCAAGGCAAGATTGAATTCATTCAAGGATATTCATCAGCAAGGATTGCACAGTGGAGGCAGGTTGTCAGGAGGCTATAAATTGGTGCATGTGTGAGCCAATTTTTGTATGACAATGTGAGACAATTGTATATTGTATTAAGAGCTCTTGGAGTAGAGTTTTGTATGATATTGTTTCATGATCCATGATATACATAATATATGATAGTTGGGGTTTTTATCTTTATTTTTTCCCGGTAAAAACATATGTGTTATGTGTGATTGATTTTTCTTCATGTGTTTCCAATTGGTGATTAAATTTTTGCAAAGATTTAAGTAGAAGGATTCTATATTTAAAAATGGCATATAAATTTTAGATCAGGAGAATCCGATAATACATCATAGTATTAAGAAATTTATACATGGTATCAGAGAAAAGAAGATTGCAATATTGAATTAGTAGTTGAGTTTTGTTGGTGGAAACAATTCAAATTTGCTGCAAGAATTTCTTAGTACGACAGTTGAGTAAACATCGAAATGGCTTTCAATGGTTTTCGATTAGATTATGCACTCGAGGGAAGCTCGAACTACATTGCATGGAAGGATAGGATGGAGGTGGTGCTTGAAGATAATGGCTTGAAGGAATTCATCGACTGTGATGTTCCTAAGCCCACTTCGACGGATGTTGCATTACTTGATGCATGGCAAAAGAAAGTAGCGAAGATGAGAAGAATTTTGTTGGAAGGTGTGAGAGACCATATTGTCTCAAGCCTTCATGGGAAAGCCACTCCATTTGCAATGTGCAAGGATTTGATAGATATTTTCCAAAGCAGAAGAAACCATAAGAAATTGGAGCTGAAGGATCAAATCAGAAAAATCAAAATGGAAAAGGGCGACAATATTCCTAAGCATCTCACAAAGTTTTTCCAATGTCGAGATGAAATAGGGAGTGTGGGAATCACAGTTGCTGATGATGATTTGGTGTGTTTGTCTCTCTTTGGAATTCCTAAGAGTTGGACAATCATCAAGACTTTTTCAACGGACGGGAAAAACTTTCAGATTGGGAATAGCTGTTGTAGTATCCCAAAATTGGGACGGCTAGCAAGACATGAGTGGAAAATGCATTTTCCAGGATTGGTTGCTACAGAATATGAATTCAGCCCTTGGATCCCTTAGATCTGATCATCTAAGACCCAAATCCAAGGGGAGATCAAAAAAAAATCTTTCTAGGTAGGTTAAACAGATCTCCCACACCTAGTAAGGCTTGAAAACTGCCCAACAAGGGACTGCAACAATACTGCTCAGAAAATAATGCAGTTTCAGTAGATAAAGAGCAGGAGGCCAATAAAATTTCCTTCAAAAGTATTTACAACAGCAAAACAGATGTATAATGAATTTCATAAGATGTATCACTGAAAATACAAGACATATACAGAAGAAATGCCCTCAAAAGGGGAGCTGCAACCACATGAATGACTGAAACTGCCTTGACAGCGTTATTTTATTAGGCTAAAAACTAATATGGATTAAATATCAGATCTAGAGATGATCTGTGCATAAAAATTCAGATCCATGCATTAGAAAAGCTCCTCTTTCAAATCCCCTTGGAATTTTGGGGTTTACACCAAGCATAAGCAGTAGATCTGAGATCTAAAAATGCAGATCTGCAGGATGATTCAGAAATTCTTAAGTATTTAGAATATGCAGATCAAAACTGAAATGTACAATGTGTATATCTCCTCCAATTGATCTCAAAGTGAAGGGCAGATCCCCAACACTCAGAAACCAACTCTCCAAATGGTGCACCCAAACTCCTGCAACACCGCCTACAAGAATAATGCAGATATGGGATAGAAACTGTGTTGTAGGGTATAGATAGCTGATGGCCACATGACATGATCAAGATTTGAAGCTCATGCACTCTAATACACTTCCTCCAATAGAGAAGAGGGCTCCTCCACTGAAAAAGAGCACTAAAATGTCTTAGATCTGAATAGATCTAATCTCCACTTGTTGTAGCTTGCAAAGACAACCAAACCCTCAGTAGGATCTAAGTTGTAATTGAAAGGAGAAGCTCGACCTTCAAGCCAGATAATGGACCTTGCAATACAAACTCTCCCAAGAGCTACTCAATGGGAAGAGGAGGAACTCCTAAACAGGAAATTCCAATGCTAAACATCCAAAGAAAGCTATATGGTCTAAACAGACAATATATCAAAGATCATATGATGAACAACCTCCTCATGCTGCCTTCCCCTTCCTTTTATAAGATGAGAGTGTGCAAAACCCTAAACCACCTTCAATGGACTCATCCCTTTCACACAAGAGATCTTCAACTAGAATTACGTTGTGCCTCATTGATGAGCACTCCTCCAATACAACGCTGTAGATCTAGTCAAAGTCGACCCAATCAAGATGATTAGCCCCTTTCACACATAAGGGTGCTTATTTACATAGCCAAGATTTATCCTTTTTCATATTTGGCATTTATTTATTCTTCATTAGAAGTTTGGTTAAGCTCCTTTGTACTTTTATTCATCTAAACATATTTTTAAATAAAAAATAATATCCCTATTAGCTGCATGCTAATTTAGGAATATTATAGTCTTCCCCTCCCAAATGTTGCTTGTCCTCAAGCAACTGCAAGGGTGCTGCAAAATCTCCCCTCTTCTTCTTGTGGCATCCTTCTTCAACAATCTCCACCATTGCTTCAGATTTTCTGCAATAATTATGTCTCCCAATGGTTCCTCCCAAGTGTGCAAGTTGGCCTTTGGTAGATAAACCAAATGGCTCTCATCACGAAAGAAAGGAAAGTCTATATGGAAACCTCCTTGCTGATCAATGGCCTCCTCAAGATAGAAGTGATGACAAACATTGGGAATTTCATCATCAATGAAGGACTCCCACCTCCATGCTATCATCCAAATGAAATGAATCACCTCCCAGCTTGGTAATTCATAGTGAAGCTCCTCCCAATTTCTCACGAGAGGCATGCCCCAAGTGCTCCAATCAATCATATGGTCCACATCATAAAGAAACAAGTGATCTACTAGAGTGGCCATATAGTTTCCCATGCTCCCCTTAGAACGTGTAGTGCAAAAAATGTAGGAAATTTCTTTCCCCAAGGACACATCCAACATATGTGTCTCTCCTCCAACCATGTCCCCAACAAAGATAAGAATATCTTCAGCATATGGGATCATAATTAAGGTCATGCTAGCTGCCATATGCAATAAAGGAGAATGACAATGGTCCCTAATGTGCAACCAGCGCAGTTTTACTCCTAACTGCCATAGAATATGACATAACAAGTGTTTTCCCCAACACTTGTTTTCTACCCCATCCTTCTTGCATGCTTGGAGAAGGTGTATGATGGTTGGTGTTAATGAGTCACACCATGAAGAGTACGTCATCTCTCTAAGATCTCCCAAGGAATGACCAACATCACCATTGTTCATTGCCCAAAGTGGCTCATGAAGCTCATAAGAAAAAGTGCCCCCTCTTGGAGCCAAGATCTGCACATAAGTGTTAAGAAAATGCAAGTATATAATAAATATATCATGAGGTTCAACATTACAATGTTTATCATACACTTGTTTCAAATCAGCAAGGTAGCTCATGAATGAGCTCCCTCTCACACTCAATGAATAAGGAGGTGGTAATGATAACTCTTCCCAAGAGTTATGTTCCTCCTCAACCAGCAAATGATCCATGCACTTCCTCATATGAGAGTTCATATCCTCTTTGAATTTTTCCCACATAAATCCATCTAAGATAGTATGATATGCTTTAATGAAACCAGTGGGTTTTGAAAGCAGGATCTCATAGGCTGCATTAAGTAGTTTCTCCTTAAGCTTGAAGTATATAGCCAAATAGATCTGATCATGGGAATAAATGACTCCCTCAACTACTTTATACCTCCCATCTATCACTTGCCCATCAAGAACCTTACATTTTTGGAGTATTCCATCAAAATTTGGGAACCCCAATAATGATAGCGTCGTAGAAATCTGAAATGCAGCCCCTGTCACAGCATGGCTCTCCTCCTTGACATGCTTGATGTCAAAGTCACATGTTGGAGCACTATCAACTTCCTTTGGCTGCCTCCTTTGCAGCTGATCTTGCTCAATACAAGATTGAAGTAGATGGAAGCCAACCTCCCCTTAGAAAGTCCTTTTCTTCCAAAACTTCCTCAATGTGGCCCATGCATGCAAGAGTGTTGATATCCTCTTGTCATGTTCAACAATCTCTTTTGTGAATGAGAATATCATTGGTTGCCCCAAAGATATGGAGTTTCCATATGATATCATGTCCATGTCATCATAGACTTCTAAATTCTCCCTTTTCAGCGCAAATAACTGAGTGGGAGATAGCAATGTCCAATTTAGAAAATTGCTAACCTCTCTTTTGAATCCATGAAAGATTCTCTGCGTTGTGCTAGTTTCTCCCAAAGCTCCCTCCTTAGCCAAGTAAGCATATGCTACCCATAGTTGAGAGAACACTTTAGTTTTCCTCCCAACAGGAGGTCTCCCCGGTGGAATGCCTCCATGTAGAGAGACATCAAGGAATAGAGCAGGATGTGTATGTGTGGACAGATTTGTCCTTGCCTTCCTTGCATAAATCCTCTTGCCTTCTTTGTGCATCAAGCTTCTGAAATAGAGAGGGGTATATGCTCCTCATCATGTGATGCTTGCTCTCCTCTTTTTCTTCTTCTATCTTCAAGATCTCACCATTTGATGGTGATGGCACATGCTACACATGGATTGTGCCACAATCTCCATATGTGAGATTCTTTGGAACTCCTTGCAAGAGTGAAAGAGTTTCTCTCCTTGGAGCAAGTGCTCCATCTCCCTCTTCATGAGGTCCTAAATGTGCTCTTGTCATGACTGCGTTATCATCTTCAGCCTTCTCTTTCATAGTTGAAAATGCCTCATCATCGATAAGAGACCTTAGATCTTGGTCTTATTTTGAAGGAGGAATCTCCATGTCTTCCTCTTGAGAAGAAGGATCTTTCTATAATGGGGACTTTTCCATTGGCAAAACATCATACAAGTTCCCATCCCCTTGAAATGGAGCTAAATTTAAGGACCCTTCCAATCCATGTAGAATTTTTGTTTGATTTGGTTTGATAGACTCCATAGAAGGTGTTTCATGAGACCCTTCATCAAACCTTTCCACTACTCTTGTAATGAACCTTGCATAGGTAGAGGTATTTGCATTCTTTAAGGAAAAAGACTCAAACAACCACCAAGCATAAGCCTTACCCTCAAGATGCAGTGTTGCTACTTTGATGGCTTCCTTTTCTGAGACTTGATGTTGTTGCACATAGGTGTCTAGCTTCTTCACCCAAGCCCTAGATGGACATTTAGGTGATCCATCAAAAGTAGATAAGAAGAATCTACTCACACCATGCTACTTGCTTCTTACTCCCTCCTTAATCTTGAAAAACCCTTGGAAGTTCAAGTGATATTTTAATTCCTCAGAATGAGCCTCATACTCCTGCAAATAATCACCAAGAGTCTCCCTCTTTGGCACATCTCCTTTCTTCTTCCTCTTCTTCATGAAAAAGTGACTGATAGAGCGTTGTAAATCTGATGATGTGGTTGAATACTCACACCCATCATATGAAGTAGTGGGGCTTCCTTCATGTGCAAACCTAAAAATATCTGCTTGTCTTTCATTCCTCATTCCCCAGATTTCTTATTTTAGTTCATTCAAAGCTTGAGAAAGAGTTTTAGAAAACTCTTTTCTTTGAAAACTTCCAGTTAAAGGGATCTTACCCTTTTCTTTTATGTCTTCAATGTAACTACATTTCTTCATTGGTCTCTTCTCTCCATGAAAATACATATTGGCTTTCAAATAAGAAAAGCACATGATGTGCCAAGATAGCTGCTTTGATACCATTGTAGTATCCCAAAATCGGGACTGCTAGCAAGGCATGAGTGGAAAACGCATTTTCCATGAATGGCTGCTACAGAATATGAAATAAGCCCTTGGATCCCTTATATATGATCATCTAAGACCCAAATCCAAGAGGATATTAGAAACAAATCTCTCTATGTGGGTTAAACATATCTCCCACACCTAGTAAGGCTTGAAAACTACCCAGCAAGGGACTGCAGCAATACTGCTCAAAAAATAACACAGTTTCAGTAGAGCAAGAGCAGGAGGCCAATAAAATATCCTTAAAATGTATTTACAGCAGAAAAACAGATGTATAATGAAGTCCATGAGATGTATAGCTGAAAATACAAGACATATACAGAAGAAATTCCCTCAAAAGGGGAGCTTCACCCACATGAATGACTGAAACTGCCTTGACAACATTATTTTATTAGGCTGCAAACTGTTGTGGATTACATATCAGATCTAGATTTGATCTGTGTATTAAAATTAATATCCATATCAGATCCTTGCACTAGAAAAGCTCCTCTTTCAGATCCCCTTGGAATTTTGGGGTTTACACCAAGCATAAGCAGTAGATCTGAGATCTAAGAATGTAAATATACATGATGATTCATAAATTTTGAAGTATTCATAATATGCAGATCAGATTTGAAAAGTATGATTTGTAGATCTCCTCCAATGGATCTCAAAGTGAAGGGCAGATCCCCAACACTTAGAAACCAGCTCTCCAAATGGTTCACCCAAACTCCCTACAACACCACCTACAAGAATAACATAGATCTAGGATAGAAACTGTGATGTAGGGTATAGATAGCTGATGGAAACATGCCAAGATAAAGATTTGAATCTCATGCACTCCAATACACTTCCTCCAATAGAGCAGAGGGCTCCTCCACTGAAAAAGAGAACTGAAATGTCTTAAATCTGAATAGATCTAATCTCCACTTGCTGTAGCTTGAAAAGACAACCAAACCCTCAACAGGATCTGAGTTGTAATTGAAAGGAGAAGCTTGGCCTTCAAGCCAGATAGTGGACCTTGCAATACAAACTCTCCCAAGAGATACTCAATGGGAAGAGGAGGAACTCCTAAACAGGAAATTATAATGCTAAACAACATTTACAATCTAGGCTAAACAGCCAAAGGAAGCTATATGGTCTAAACAGACAATATATCAAATATCATATGATGAACAACCTCCTCGTGCTGCCTTCCCCTTCCTTTTATAAGATGATAGTGTGAAAAACCCTAAACCACCTTCAATGGACTCATCCCTTTCACACAAGAGATATTCAACTAGAATTACGTTGTGCCTCATTGTTGAGCACTCCTCCAATGCAACGTTGTAGATCTGGTCAAATTTGACCCAGTCAAGATGATTAGCCCCTTTCACACATAAGGGTGCTTATTTACATAGCCAATATTTATCCTTTTTCATATTTGGCATTGATTTATTCTTCATTAGGATTTTGATTAACCTCCTTTGTACATTTATTCATCTAAACAGATTTTTTTTATAAAAAAAATATCCCTATTACTTGCATGCTAATTTAGGAATATTACAACTGTGGTCAAATCTAGTGCAGGAGGAGTTCAGGCAGAACACCAGGGATGGCTCTTCATCAAAGCATGATGATGAAGAGAATTGTGCTTTGGCTGCCAAAGAAAGGAAAGGGAAGGGGAAGAAATTCCACTAAAAATTTGAGGCTAAAGCCAAGAAGATGGATTTGTCCAAGGTGAAGTGCTTTCACTGTCACGAATATGGGCATCTCACCACTAACTACCCACAAAAAAAGAACAAGGCGGCTGCTGGAGCTGCAGTTGGTGAGGCCCTTGCCTCGCAATTAGAACTTGATTTCTCTTTGATCGCATACTTGGTTTCAAGCACAATGAGATCAATTTGGTATCTTGATAGTGGTGCTTCCTTCCACATGACGAGAGATAAGGAGCTTTTCAGTGACTTGGAGGAGAAAGATCTCCAAATGCATATAGATATGGGCGACGATGGATGATACAGTGTGACCGACATTGGTACCATTACCTTTGAGAGGGAGTCAGCTAAACCATTTCTATTGAAAGATGTTATGCATGTTCCAGCTCTGAAGAAAAACTTGGTCTCAGTCGCGATGTTGGAGGACAAAGGCTATGACATTGTTTTCAGCGATGGAAAAGCTTTCCTGCGACATAAAACAACGGGTTAAGCCAAGAGGATAGGGATTCGAGTTAAGAATCTCTACAAGCTGGAGGTAGATGGCCATGTACGTAATGTAAGGGCAAAGAAGAAGAAGTGGTGAGCCGTGATGAGGGTGAATTATGGCACTGTGCAATTGGGCCATCTTTCACCATGGTGCCAAGAAGATTTTACAGCAGTAATTACCAGACTTCCCAAGGGTACACTCATGCGTATGCATCAAAGGCAAGTGATGTATTATGCGTTTGTGAAGACCACCTTTCATGCCTTTGAGAACCGTTCTTCTCATGATTCCGGGAGAGAGTTCACATAGATGTGTGTGTGACATTTCCCGATTGCGCCCAACAAAAAGACACAGTATTATGTTATTTTTGTTGATGACTATTCTCATAGATGTTGGATCTTCTTCATGCAAAATAAGAGCGAAACATTCTCAAAGTTTTGTGAGTTTAAAGCATTGGTGGAGAAGGAGTCGGGGAAGCAAGTGAAGGCTCTACGGAGCAATAATGCTAGTGAATATATATCAAAAAAATTCAAAGACTTCAGTAGAAAAGAAGGATTTCTAAGATAACTCATAGCGCCTCATAACCCACAACAGAATGGGGTCACAGAGAGGAAGAACAGAATGATCATGGGTGCTGCACGAGCTATGTTGCATGACAAGGGCCTACCGATGCACTTGTGGGCGGAAGCATGCAACACTACGGTTTATGTGCAAAACCATTGTCCTCATAGAGTACTTGGCATGAGTACACCTAAAGAAGCTTTTACTGGTAAGAAACCGAATGTTTCTCACTTTAAGATTTTTGGCTCATATGTTTATGTGCATGTGACCAAGAACACTAGGAAGAAGCTAGAGCCAACTGCTGAAGTTGGGATATTTGTGGGGTACACAGAAACACCCCATAATTATCATGTGTATTTGCTAAACAGTTGAATTACTATGGTGCGGCGGGATATAAAATTCAATGAGGAGAAAGCCATGAAGTCGTCGCTTGAGAGGGAGTCAGACTTCGTATGCAGAGGAGGAACCGATTGTTCCCAAAGATGAGTCTCTAGATGTGGATCATCCACAGGAGGAGGTTCATGGAGTGGAGGAGTCCACTCATGTAGAGATAAACATTAGAACTGGAAGAAGGCGTACCACAAAAGCTGATAGGCTGAAGCTTGATGTGGCATAGAATGTAGGAGTCCCTTCTTCACAACGCAGACAGAGACAGTCTCCTGATCGATTCACTGGATACATGGCTCTCATGAGAAACTATATTGTGGTTGAGCCATATTCCTTTTAGGAAGAAATGCAGGAGCCCACATGGGTAGATGCAATGGTGGAGGAATACAAATCTATTTTCAGAAACACTACTTGGGAAATTGTTCCAAGGTCAGTTGATAAATCAGTGGTAGGTTCAAGATGGATCTACAAGGTAAAGCAAGTTGTTGATGGGAGTGTTGAGAAGTATAAGGCAATATTTGTGGCCCAGGGCTTCTCACAGATCGAGGGGATTGATTATGAAGAAATCTTTTCACCTGTCGCACGTTATTCTCCCATAAGGACCATCCTTACTCTCTCAGCGCAGATGGGTTGTCACATTCATCAGATGGATGTGAAGACTATGTTCCTTAATGGGATCATTGAGGAAGAAGTGTATATTGAGCAGTCTGAAGGATTTGATATCTTCGCCAGTGAGGTCGAATGTGTGCAACTCAAAAGAGCATTTTACAGTCAAGCAAGTACCCCGTGCTGGTGCTAATTTGGATCGACAACTATTTCACCGGACTTGGCTTCACCAAGAGTGAGGTGGATGCAAACCTATACCAAATTGTGGTGGAGGGTAAGCTTTTAATCATTGTTCTTTATGTTGATGATTTAATACTGACTGGTGATGAGCAGCTGATACACTCATGCAAGGAGGACCTTGCAAAGGAGTTCGAGATGAAGGATATGAGCCTCCTTCATTATTTCCTTGGATTGGAAATATGGCAGCGAGATGGTGAAATTTTTGTGTCTCAAGGCAAGTATGTAAGGGAGATACTAGGTAAGTTTCACATGGAGGGCTACAAACCCATGGATACTCCTCTTCCAAGAAACTGGAGGAAAGAGGACGTTACATCTAGAGAGGTAGTGGATGCTACTGTTTGTCGACAGTTAGTGGGTTCGCTAATGTATTTAGTGAATACAAGACCAGATATATTCTATGCGGTGAACCAGCTTAGTCAAGCGATGGTTAAGCCTACCAAGCTCTTTTGGAAGGTAGGAAAGCATGTCCTGAGATACTTGAGGGGCACATCCGAGTATGGATTTTTGTACAGACTGATGGATAAGGTGAAGTTGCATGGCTTCATGGATGCAGATTGGGTGGGTAGCCCAAATGCATGCAAAAGAGCACATCGTGAGGGCTTTAAGATTACATTCTGGCGTTTATTTCTTAGCATGTAGAACATAGATCTGTGGCACTCAGTTCAACGAAAGAGGAATACATGGCAGCAAGTCAAGCTGCATATGAGGCTATCTGGATGAGGAAGATCCTTGTCGGTTTGTTCGGTTCTCATTTAGATCCTATAGTGATTCATTATGATAATCAGAGTTGCATTAAAATCTCGATTAATCCTATGTTTCATGATAGATATAAGAATATAGATATCTGGTATCATCATATTAGATATTGTGTGCAACGAAAGATCATGTTTCCTCAATACATTCCTACGGAAGATCAGGATGCAGATATTCTAATGAAGGCGCTCACCAAGATCAAATTCGAATACCATAGAAACAAGATCGGGGTGAAGGATAATCCCTTTCTTTTTGAGAGGGAGTGTTGAGATTCAACAAGATGATGATCCTAGTGAAAATTAAGCACCTACACTAGGTGGGGCCCGCAGGCTATTTTAGGTGTATGTCTATTTTTAAAATGGTGAGCATATTCTATTTATAGCGGGAGTCTATTTATAGATGGTTGAGCAAATTCTATTTATAGATGAAATTCTATTTTTAGATGCATGGGCGAAGTCTATTTATAGATCGCATGTCTAAAAATAGATCGCATGTTGATTATTATTAGCTCTTAATAATAATTAGACAATAAATAATAATCTATTCCCTTGAAGCACTTGATTTCAGTTAACTGATGTGGCAAACCAGTTGACTGAAGGAATTACGAGTTCTAAGGTTGGTTGGTGGAACATGCAGAGTGGACTTCGTTGTAACTGAGTGATACAAAGTTGTAACAGAGTTGGATGTGTAGTTATGTGAGTTGTTATTTAGTTTAACTCAGTTAAGTGAGTTAAACTCAGTTGTGCTAGTTGTAACTAGTTGTAACTAAAGATACAATAGGGAGAGATCAGTGAATTAATTATTTAATTAATTCACAAGCAGTGGTCTCACATGCAACTGAATAAATACTACTGTTAACTACATGCATGTCAGATCTAGTGGAGACCCAGTTGAGAGATAGGTGAAAGGGTCTATTTGACTATCAGTTGTGACTATAGTGGTGCATTCAATGCAACTACACACACATTGGAGATGCCAATGAGGATTGTGCAGTCAAGGCAAGGCAATATTGAATTCATTTAGGAATCTTCATCAGCAAGGATTATGCAGTGGAGGCAGGCTGTCAGGAAGCAGTAAATTGGTGCATGTGTGAGCCAATTTTTGTATGACAGTGTGAGACAATTGTATGTTGTACTGAGAGCTCTTGGAGTAGAGTTTTGTATGATATTGTTTCATGATCCATGATATACATAATATATGATGGTTGGGGTTTTTAGCTTTATTTTTTCCTAGTAAAAACATATGTTTTATGTGTGATTGATTTTTATTCATGTGTTTGCAATTGGCGATTAAATTTCTGCAAAGATTTAAGTAGAAGGATTCCATATTTAACAGTGGCATATAATTATTGGATCAGGAGAATCCAGCAATACATCATAGTGTTAATAAATGTATACATATCGTTCTTCATATACCTTGCCTTCTCTTATCAATACCATAGCAATATAAATTGAATTTGACGCATGATATTACATTACTCTATCTTTATGCTGACATCATCCTAAGATGACATCATGCTGATGACACACATTCCACATAGAATCCACCAAGGGTACCATGTTTCACTCATGTTTTAGCTTCTTGACCCTACAATATGACCTATTATGGTTGTTACATGGCATGCCACTTATGTGCCACATCATTCCTGGTTCTACGTCATTGTGTTAATGTAGCCCTAAGCCTAGGTACCACCAACGTCCCGAGCACTATGCAAAACATAGTTTTAGAGTTATAAGACAACCATTTTCAATGGATTCGACCTTCAACCTCCACGTATCTTTCTTGATCCTCTCTCTCTTGGAATTATGAGCATTTGGGTAATCTCTTCTATTGACACTCTCGACAACTAGATAGTTTTGAGTCTATCCCACTTAAGTTGATATTGTTAATAAGGCACTCATCCCAACACTCAACCTAACTCTTTGCATTGTTAACTAGGATTCTATAGCCTCATGACATATATTCTTCGTGCATAATCATGACCACACTCAACAATAGGAGAATAATTATTTCTTTTTAATTTAACACAGTGAAATATGCCATTCATAATACAATCAATTTATATAATGCAATCCATCCATCCTATTTGGCATCCATTTTGAAATAGTTCACACACCTTTTTCCCTATGATTACTTATGCTTCTACCTATCTTTTATCATTATCATCATCATTTTTCACATACTTGGACTACTATCTTAACCCTGAGCCTTATAAGATAAATTGTTAATTATTTATTTTATTTCCTTTGTTTTCAATGTTTTAAGGATATTTACATAAGATTTTAATAATGATAGTAAATGTGGAGGATTAGTTCCTATGCTAGGTGAAAGGTTCATGTTCACTTATTTAAGTTCATGTTCATAGAATATAGTTCCTATTCCTACCTAATCATTTATCATATGCCCATCTGTCATGGTGAGAATCGAGAACATGGGGTTTTTAAATTAGAGGACCAAGATGATTTTATGTCATTTAAATTGTGCCCAGGTCCTTTGGAAGAAGCATGAATCCATGGTCAAATATTTGGTCAAACCTTCATCTATACACAACAAATCCTCATATGTAGTGAATCATGTGAAAACTCATCAAAAATTCACAGTCTTCAATCTCATTCCTATGAATGAGATCGAAAGAGAAATTTTTGGAATTCTATAATATATTAGCTAACAACATCTTTATACCTAAGTATGGAAGCATATTTGGTGACTTTGTTCTATGGGACGAGATAAGCCAAATATTGTGAGAGAAAGGATTCATATTCAATGGTAGCTAGTTTCGAGTTATGTGGTTTATGCTCGTTTTGTTCATGAAGATAAAACTCATAATTTCAATCCAAGCCAAGGATGCTCTTGCTCTTTTATAGGGATTAAGATCACGATTAGAACCTTAAAATATATGTAATTGTTTGATCTCTGATCCATGAGATCATATACATTGGTCTTATCCATAGTTGGGATCTTCTTATAAATTTACATTAGAGATATTGATTTTATCCATAGCTGGGATCTTTTTATAAATATATATTAGACTTTGTAATGAGATAGAGAGGGGCAAAGGAGGGGATATATAACAATGTATGTATATATCAGGTTTTTCTTAATATAATGCTACTTTGAATTCTATCATGTTGTGGTTTTGTTTTTGGTATAATATTTATTGTCTTTAGTTAGTCAACTTCCAAATAAGGCAAAATCCCCTTCTCAGGAAGCAATTATACATTTGCAGGTGATCGATTTGTAGGATTTTCATTTCAATTGTAATTATGGTATGTGATGCTCATATGTCTTTATTGTCAACAAGTTTTAGAGTGATTAGTAATTGGTTGGAACTCATTAAGGATATTTTTTAAACCATTCTTTTGTTCATGTGCCCACATATGGTACCAAATGACTTAGTGATCTCTTCATCTCAACTGAATTTAGAATGGAAACATAGTTTGGATATTCAAGGTCATATTTACATTTCTCTTACTTGAACTGACGGAGCCCCATTTACTATTCAAGTTTTAGAAGAAGTGGTGGTTTATTTGGAATTTTATGCAAGTATGATTTACAATGCTTTTAGTTGTTATGCTTGCAATATAGCTTAGGATTTAGTCGTGTATATACTTTACTTGTACCTTATAAATAAACAAGCCCTTGGTTGATGATTAATGTATAAGGTTTATGCAAATAAATAACTCAATGTCTTGGCATCGTTGTCGAAGAAGGTGTTAAAGGGATTAGAGCATAGGTAGATAGGTATCCTTTTTATTTACACAACTTGGGGGAGGAGAAATGGTAATACACAAACACGCCTACTTTAGAATTGTTGAAGAGGTTCTAGCCTAACAAATCCACTATAGTGGGTTTTACCAAAGCCTTATTCTTCATTTCATGAAAAATTTTGATAAGAGTATTGCACGTAACATAAACATTCTCATGCAAATAGATGTCTTGGTGAAAACAAGGTCTTAGTATCATGAGATTCCCAAGTACATTCCCAATTTCAGAATTTTTTTTGAGTGATGTGCAATATTTCATTCACTTTCTTATGATTTTTTTATAGTTAAAAATACCCCACACACTATTCCATGTGCAAACCAAGGATTAGTAGAATCAACAGTAAATACTTCAAGAAAACTAAATTTAATTTAGAGGAAGGATGTTGCTTGAAGATATTTCTCAAATCTTGGAGACAAATGGAAACATATCTACACTTCAAGAAGAACAAATCCTGATAACTCTAAAGAATACACCTGCACTTCAGGAAGAAAGAGAAAAACAAAAAATTCATGGCTAACGAAAGGAAGAAGACTTGGAAGAGATCAAGCAGGGAGGAAGTACAATTAATTAACAAGTTAAGGATATCTCACTGTGCACATCACCTGATCTTGTGACTTGTCAAGAGACCAACTATCAAGAGCCTATCGTAACAAAAGATACACAAATATGGGACGATGAAGAAGAAGACCAAGAGGGTTATGACTACATTGAAATGTAGCTCTAGACAATGATTAGGCCAGAGTAGCACCTTATCCTTCAACATCTCTTGGAAACACATCAAGATGATCAACTGGTTCTTCATATTCAAGTACATATTAAGGTTTACATCTCCAATATAAATGTGTACTCATTTGTAACCTTGTTGCACACCTGGCTCCAATAGAAATATACATGTACTTGAGAAAAAGTTTTTTTTTTTCAACTAGGGTAGGATAGTGTAGTATGTAATGAATAAAGGAATAAGTAGGGATCTAGCAGAAGGTAGGAAATTGACTAGATCTCAAATGACCTTGTCTCCCCAATTCAACAAAACAAATTATGGTTTCATAGTTCTCTCGTAGAGAGTTTGAATGACCTCTGCCATATTCAATATGTTGGGTAGAACCTTGTTGATCCAGGTGGATATTGGTGGCCACCCACCTATTCCACTTGGGCCCCCACCATTGTCTCTTTCAGTTTTTCAGTTTCGGCATAACTTACTATTTTTAGCAGTTTTTTGGGTCCTGAACTTCCGGAGCCGTTTTGAGGCCCTAAACGACGCTGGGCATCGCGCCCCTAAATAATATCATTCCGTTTCGGAATGATATTCGTGGCGAAAGTTGTAGTCCTCGGATAGAGCTTTCTAATGATGTATCATGAGCGTCAAACGGAGATAGTATGCCAAAGTTACATCCCTGGGAAGTTGAAACACCAATTTACCCAAACGGGGCCCATAGTTTTGGCGCTTCATCTCCTAGGGTTAGGTTTTTGGATGTTTAGGGTTCTCCATTGTTTCTCAATAATAAATAGGCCCTCGAGCCTCATTGTAACTCAGTTCAGAGGCCTGTAGCCACCACATCTCTCCTCAGAGATAGCTACTAGCGCCCTAGCTAGTTTTATTTCCATTCTGTCTGTAAGCAAATTTCAGTTCTTTGATATTAATGAAATGAAGTGTTATTTCCGCTGCATCTCTGTATTTATGGTTATATGTTTATTCTGTTGCGTTCCTGCATAAATCCGGATCAGTGGTATCAGAGCGGTCTGCTTTTTCTCGATCCTTCTTTGCATGTCCCCAACGAGATCGGGGTATAAGGAGCTAGGGCTCGATCTGGTGGAACCTTTGCAAGATCAGCCTCGCAAACCTCGACGAACGCCCATGGGGGACGAAAAGAAAGATGAGGGAGCAGGAGATCCTATAAAAATATTGCTCGAGGAGGCCCTCGAAAAACAAAGGAACGCGATGATGGATAGTTTTGCTCAGATCCTTCAACGGCTGCCCACCGGCGGCGCATCTGCATCCAGTAGCCACTCTGGAGTTGCGACTCCCTTCAAGGTACAAGTAAATTTTGACATTCCCATATTTGAGGGTCAAATAGACGCAGATGCCGTAGATAAATGGTTGAATCTATTAGAAGGATATTTCTCTGTTCATGACTTTTCAGACCGGGAGAAGATTATTTTTGCACTCCTCAAAGCTACCCCCCATGTTAAGGATTGGTGGGAAACCTACTGTGAGAACAAGGACCAGACAGAACCCTCTCTGTTCTCGGCCGTACCAACTTGGAATTCTTTCCGAGACGTCATCAAGGAACAATACTATCCCGTGGGGAGCTATGAGGACAAGTACATACAATGGACCACGCTGCGACAACAAAGGGATCGAGATGTGCATGAGCTAACGAATCTGTTCCATACCCTGCACACAAAGTTGGGTATCAAAGATTCAGAGAGACATTTGGTGCTAAAGTATCACAGCTGTCTGCACAGATACATTCAAGAGGAAATGGAGTTCCTCAACATCTCCTCACTTGGTACAGCATACTGGTATGCTGCCAAGATTGAGCAGAAATTCAAACAGAAGAAGCGAGACTTTGGATCTGCAAATCAAAAGCAAAGGAAAGGTTCTTCCAAACCACAAAAAAAAGGACAGAGCCAAGGCATGGCGGCTAAAGACAACCCGTCAAGGCCACAAGAAAATAACAGCACCGCAAAGCCAAAGAAGGACACGGGAAAGTGGTGCGAGTTCCATAAGAGCTCCACTCACAACACAAGTGAGTGTCGGGCCAAGCAGTCGCTAGTGGCCGAGATGAGGGCTTCTGAGTCAGATGCATGCTCCGACTCCGAATCAGAACCTGAAAAGGGGAATGAAAAAGGGAAACAGATTATTGATGCGGAGCCCAACGCCACCGTTGCCACTACAAAGGTCCAGAAGGAGGAACCGGAAGATCCAGAGGAGGAGGAACGTCTCTTCCACTCCCAGATGTGGGTAAAGGGCTCCCCTGAGGAAATTCATTTTCTTGATGATCCGCCCCCAGGGCAAGAAGAAGACTGTGGCCACGACCTCCAGACAGGGCCCCTCTGCACGACAACAACAAATGGATAAGGTCGTGGAGGAGTACGGGGACATCTTCACCTCACCCACAGGGGTTCCTCTGCTGCTTGCGGAGTCAAGCACCGATTGATCGACCCCGAGTGCGTGCGCTACCCAATGGACCGATCTATCGGCTACGTTACGGAAAATGATGAAATCAAGAAGAGATTCGGGAGTTGTGTGAGAAAGGTCACATCGGACCAAGTTCATCGCCTGTGGGGCAGGTGGTGCAGAGAGGATGGGACGTGGAGCTGCGTGTTTTTATCCCGGGAGGCGCGAACAACAAGATCCTTTGTCTGGAATAGGTACCCAATCCCGTTGGTGACCTTACAACGGACCAACTCCAAGGTGCAAAATATTTCAGTAAGATCGACACAGTACGATGTCATAGGTGCACCAATTGAACCCTCGGTGTGGGCGCCTTGAAAGCTAAGGAAGGCCTTTTTGAATGGTGGTCATGCCTTTAGGGTTGACAAATATCGCAACCTTCATGAGGATGATGGATGACATCTTGCGGCCATTCACCAACTCATTCATAGTGGTGTACTTGGACGACATTCTGATCTTCAACAAGACTTGGGAAGAGCACCTTCATCACATCCGAAAAGTCCTCCAAACACTGCGGCAACACAAGTTGTGTGCCAATTTGGAGAAGTGCATGTTTGGCATGACCCAGGTTCAATATGCGGGATACATTATTGATGAAGAGGGGTGCATGTGAATCTGACCAAGATCAAATCAATCAGGGATAGCAAATGCAGGACTACTATACTTGACTTCTGTGACTGGGTCTACTAATTCTATTTGTGAAGTTAAGTTGTTGGGATTCTACATAAACTGGCTATAGAATCAAGTCGTTCAAAAGAGAAGCAAAATTCACAAGGCAGGAACTCAGCAGTGAAGTTAAATAATTCAGAAAAATGTGCTTTCTGCCTTAGTGCTCACTTTACCATAGGACTTGCAGGCTTGAGATGAGACGGATACCTCATTATCTTTATTAGGCAGTTCTTACTCAAAAGGGACATCCAGTGGCATATCACAGTGAGACATTGTCTGAGACAGTTCGCAAGTATCCCACCTATGACAAAGAAATGTATTCCATTGTGCAAGCCTGTCGACAATGGAAGCATTACATTTTGGGGAAGGAAACAATCATCCACACGGACCACCGGCCCCTGCAGTTCATACAGACACAAGGGAAGTTGCAGAATGATCGCCATCAGAAGTGGTCCACATATCTGCAACAGTTTCATTTGAACATCAAGTACAAGAAGGGTAGCACCAATAATGTTGCAGACTGCCTCAGCCGACCACCGATCGTGGCGCTCACCACCGTACTCAACTCTTGTGGGCACGAGACTTCTGATTGGCCGCTTCTCTATGAGAGTGACCCAGAATTCGGCCACACTTACAAGGCACTCTTGGGGGGTACGCAAGTTCCAAATTTTCACCTCTAGGATGCACTTTTATGTCACTTGGGACACCTTTGTGTTCCTTCAAGAGAGCGTGCCAAGATGATATGGAAAGCACACTACAGTCGAGTCGTTGGGCATTTCGGGGTCGAGAAAACAGTAGCAATACTGCAGAAGTATTTCTATTGGCCGAACCTTCGAAAGGATGTCGAGAAGCACATCAGATTCTGCATTGCTTGTGCCATTTCCAAACCGACCATCAAGAAGCAAGGCCTATATACTCCACTACCTACCCCTAGTCGACCGTGGGAATCCATCTCCATGGATTACATGTCGGGCTTGCCCTATAATAAGAATGGCAATGACTGTATTTTCGCGGTTGTTGACAGATTCTCGAAGATGGCCATTATGGCGGCCTGTAAGAAGAATATCACAGCAGAAGCTACTGCTAAACTCTTCTTTGAACGAGTATGGGTGCACTTTGGGATCCCACAGTCTATCATATCAGATCGAGATAGCAGGTTCCTCAGCACATTTTGGTCCAGCCTCTGGTCAATGATGGACACAAAGCTCACCCAGTCCACAGCTTTCCATCCCCAAACAGATGGCCAGACAGAGGTCGTCAACAGAATGATTGTACACATTCTGCGCATGTACAATTCAAAGCATCCACGCACATGGGACGAGAGCCTCCCTTATGTACAACATGGTTATAACCGGGCTCTCCACAGTTCAATTGGCCATAGCCCCTTTCAGGTGGGCTTGGGATTCCAGCCACTATGTCCCATTGACGTAGCCATGCCATTTGCAGCTGCTCAGGCCGATTCAGCGCACGTCCAGTCTGAAGTTGACAAAGCAAGTAGCTTCATCGAGCGCATTCAACACATCCGCCAACAAGTTCATGATATATTGGATAGAGCCAATGCGAAGTACAAGCAGCGCCATGATCAACACCGGGTGCCACACAACTTCCAGGTGGGCGACAAAGTATGGCTGCATTTGCAGAAGGAGCGCCTCACTGGACCTCACCGCAAGCTTCGCCCGCTCCGATACGGGCCGTACACCATCACCAAGGCTGTAGAGAACAATGCTTTCGAGCTTAGTATTCCACCATTCCTTGGTCTGCACCCAGTCTTCAATGTGGATCGCCTTCGTCCTTACTTCCCACCTCTACTGGACACTTCAGACATTGCAGAACAACTCACACCAACAGAGTTAAACCGAGACTGCATGGAACAGGCCACCACAGATTGTATCATGGAAATGCAAATTAAGAACACTCGCCAACAGAGGATCCAACTGTATCGGGTTGTCAAAGCTGGCCAACTCCTGCACCAAGGAAAGTGGTTCACCAGGGACCAAGTTCAGCAGAAATTTCCTCATCTCATGGAGAAACTTAACGCAATGGGGACCATTGCTTCCTAAGGGGGGAGGAATGATCCAGGTGGATATTGGTGGCCACCCACCTATTCCACTTGGCCCCCCACCATTGTCTCTTTCAGTTTTTCAGGTTCGGCATAACTTACTATTTTTAGCAGTTTTTCGGGTCCTGAACTTCCGGAGCCGTTTTGAGGCCCTAAACGACGTTTTTTGGGTATGAAAGCGCCAGCGAATTTTCTGATAAAATTCGTCCCGAAAGCTGTAGTCCTCGGATAGAGCTTTCTAATGATGTATCATATGCGTCAAACGGAGATAGTATGCCAAAGTTACGTCCCTGGGAAGTTGAAACACCAATTTACCCAAACGGGGCCCATAGTTTTGGCGCTTCATCTCCTAGGGTTAGGTTTTTGGGATATTTAGGGTTCTCCATTGTTTCTCAATAATAAATAGGCCCTCGAGCCTCATTGTAACACAGTTCAGAGGCCTGTAGCCGCCACATCTCTTCTCAGAGATAGCTACCAGTGCCCTAGCTAGTTTTATTTCCATTCTGTCTGTAAGCAAATTTCAGTTCTTTGATATTAATGAAATGAAGTGTTATTTCCATTGCATCTCTGTATTTATGGTTATGTGTTTATTCTGTTGCGTTCCTGCATAAATCCGGATCAGTGGTATCAGAGCGGTCTGCTTTTTCTCGATCCTTCTTTGCATGTCCCCAACGAGGTCGTGGTATAAGGAGCTAGGGCTTGATCTGGTGGAACCTTTGCAAGATCAGCCTCGCAAACCTCGACGGACGCCCATGGGGGACGAAAAGAAAGATGAGGGAGCAGGAGATCCTATCAAAATGTTGCTCGAGGAGGCCCTCGAAAAACAAAGGAACGCGATGATGGATAGCTTTGCTCAGATCCTTCAACGGCCTTACCGTGAGCGCATGCATCCGGTAGCCATACGGGTTAGAGCTCCTTTAAGGTACAAGTAAATTTTGACATTCCCATATTTGAGGGTCAAATGACGAATCCGTAGATAGATGGATTAGATCTATTAGAAGGATATTTCTCTTGTTCATGACTTTGAGACCCAGGAGAAGATTATTTTTGCACTCCTCAAAGCTACCCCCCATGTTGGAGTAGTGGAAACCTCTTTGTGAGAACAAAAGGACAGACAAAGAACCCTCTTGTTCTCGGTAGTACCAACCTTGGAATTCTTTAGAGATGCGAGTCAGAGCAGTACTATCCCGTGGGGAGCTATGAGGACAAGTACATACAATGGACCACGCTGCGACAACAAAGGGATCAAGATGTGCCCGAGCTGACGAATCTGTTCCATACCCTGCGCACAAAGTTGGGTATCAAAGATTCAGAGAAACATTTGGTGCTAAAGTATCGCAGTTGTCTGCACAGATACATTCGGGAGGAAATGGAGTTCCTCGACATCTCCTCGCTTGGTACGGCATACCGGTATGCTGCCAAGATTGAGCAGAAATTCAAACAGAAGAAGCGAGACTTTGGATCTGCGAATCAAAAGCAAGGGAAAAGTGCTTCCAAACCGCAGAACAAAGGACAGAGCCAAGGCATGGCAGCTAAAGACAACCCGTCAAAGCCACAAGAAAAGAACAACACCGCAAAGCCAAAGAAGGACACGGGAAAGTGGTGTGAGTTCCATAAGAGCTCCACTCACAACACAAGTGAGTGTCGGGCCAAACAGTCGCTAGTGGCCGAGATGAGGGCTTCTGAGTCAGATGCATGCTCCGACTCCGAATCAGAACCTGAAAAGGGGAATGAAAAAGGGAAACAGATTATTGATGCGGAGCCCAACGCCATTGTTGCCACTACAAAGGTCCAGAAGGAGGAACCAGAAGATCCAGAGGAGGAGGAACGTCTCTTCCACTCCCAGATGTGGGTAAAGGGCTCCCCTGTACGGTTCATTGTCGACAATGGGAGCCAAAAGAACCTCATTTCAGCAGACGCCGTGAAGCGGTTGGGCTTGCCGACCACAGCTCACCCACATCCATACACCATCGGGTAGCTTCACCAAGGACGAGATCTCCGCGTCAGCCAGCAGTGCCGCCTTCCCTATAGCATCAAGCCCTTCACGGATGAGGTATTATGTGACGTTGCTCCTATTGATGTTTCTGATGTATTATTAGGACAACCATACTTGTGGAAGCGTCATGCTATGTATGAGTCTCGACCTCGTGCTATTATTATTACTTTGGGAAATAAGTTGTACAGGATACCAGAGGTACCACCTCCTACGACTATCTCTTTGGTTACTGCAAAACAATGTAGTAAGCTCATTTCCCAAACCCGGAAATTCGTTTTTCTGATGATCCGCCCCCAGGGCAAGAAGAAGACTGTGGCCACGACCTCCAGACAGGGCCCCTCTGCACGACAACAACAAATGGATAAGGTCGTGGAGGAGTGCGGGGACATCTTCACCTCACCCACAGGGGTTCCTCTGCACTGCCAGGTCAAGCACCCGATTGATCTGACCCCAGGTGCGCCACTACCCAATGGACCGATCTATCGACGTTCTGTTCTGGAAAATGATGAAATCAAGAGGCAGATTCAGGAGTTGTTGCAGAAAGGTCACATCAGACCAAGTTCATTGCCCTGTGGGAGCCCGATCGTGTTGGTACAGAAGAAGGATGGGACGTGGAGACTCTGTATTGACTATCGGGCGCTGAACAAGATCACTGTCCGGAATAGGTACCCAATCCCACGGATTGATGACCTTCCGGACCAACTCCAAGGTGCAAAATATTTCAGTAAGATCGACCTGAAGTCTGGGTATCACCAGGTACCAATTGAACCCTCTGATGTGTGGAAGACTGCCTTCAAAGCTAAGGAAGGCCTTTTTGAATGGCTGGTCATGCCTTTCGGGTTGACGAATGCTCCCGCAGCCTTCATGAGGATGATGGACGACATCTTGCGGCCATTCACCAACTCATTCGTAGTGGTGTACTTGGATGACATTCTGATCTTCAGCAAGACTTGGGAAGAGCACCTTCATCACATCCGAAAAGTCCTCCAAACACTGCGGCAACACAAGTTGTGTGCCAATTTGGAGAAGTGCACGTTTGGCATGACCCAGGTTCAATATCTGGGATACATTATTGATGAAAGGGGGGGTGCATGTGGATCCAGCCAAGATCCAAGTCATTCGGGATTGGCCAGCCCCGACTACTATAACAGAGCTTCGCAGCTTTCTGGGTCTTGCTAATTTCTACGGTAGATTCGTGTTGGGATTCTCTCATATCACTTGGCCCTTGAGTCAAGTCACCAAAGGAGGAGCGAGAGCAAAATTCTTTTGGTCGGAACCTCAACAGAAGGCGTTCAAGGAATTGAAAAATCGCCTCTGTTCTGCCCCAGTGCTCACCTTACCAGACTTGCAGCAGCCATTTGAGATCGAGACAGATGCCTCTGACTATGCTATTGGGGCAGTTCTTACTCAACAGGGACATCCAGTGGTATATCACAGTGAGACATTGTCTGAGACAGTTCGCAAGTATCCCACCTATGACAAAGAAATGTATTCCATTGTGCAAGCCTGTCGACAATGGAAGCATTACATTCTGGGGAAGGAAACAATCATCCACACAGACCACCGGCCCCTGCAGTTCATACAGACACAAGGGAAGTTGCAGAATGATCACCATCAGAAGTGGTCCACATATCTGCAACAGTTTCATTTGAACATCAAGTACAAGAAGGGTAGCACCAATAATGTTTCAGACTGCCTCAGCCGACCACCGATCGTGGCGCTCACCACCGTGCTCAACTCTTGTGGGCACGAGACTTCTGATTGGCCGCTTCTCTATGAGAGTGACCCAGAATTCAACCACACTTACAAGGCACTCTTGGGGGGCACGCAAGTTCCAAATTTTCACCTCCAAGATGCACTTTTATGTCACCTGGGACACCTTTGTGTTCCTTCAAGCGAGCGTGCCAAGATGATATGGGAAGCACACTACGGTCGAGTCGCTGGGCATTTCGGGGTCGAGAAAACAGTAGCAATACTACAGAAGTATTTCTATTGGCCGAACCTTCGAAAGGATGTCGAGAAGCACATCAGATCCTGCATTGCTTGTGCCATTGCCAAACCGACCATCAAGAAGCAAGGCCTATATACTCCTCTACCTACCCCTAGTCGACCTTGGGAATCCATCTCCATGGATTACATGTTGGGCCTGCCTTCTACTAAGTAGGGAAATGACTGTGTTTTTGTGGTCGTCGACAGATTCTCGAAGATGTCCATTATGGCGGCCTGCAAGAAGAATATCACAGCAGAAGCCACTGCTAAACTCTTCTTTGAACGAGTGTGGGTGCACTTTGGGATCCCACAGTCTATCATATCAGATCGAGATAGCAGGTTCCTCAGCACATTTTGGTCCAGCCTCTGGTCGATGTTGGATACCAAGCTCACCAAGTCCACGGCTTTCCATCCCCAAACAGATGGCCAGACAGAGGTCGTCAACAGAATGATTGTACACATTCTGCGCATGTACAATTCAAAGCATCCACGCACATGGGACAAGAGCCTCCCCTATGTACAACATAGTTATAACCGGGCTCTCCACAGTTCAATTGGCCATAGCCCCTTTCAGGTGGGCTTGGGATTCCAGCCACTATGTCCCATTGACATAGCCATGCCGTTTGCAGCTGCTCAGGCCGATTCAGCTCATGTCCAGTCTGAAGCTGACAAAGCAAGTAGCTTCATCGAGCGCATTCAACACATCCGCCAACAGGTTCATGATATATTGGACAGAGCCAATGCGAAGTACAAGCAGCGCCATGATCAACACCGGGTGCCACACAACTTCCAAGTGGGCGACAAAGTATG